>JAOUQT010309055.1:0-15199 GCA_025769995.1 Xyliphius kryptos | reverse complement strand
TGAGTCAGCCTTACGGATATTGTTGGGAAGGTCGTTCCACCATTTAGCAGTGGTGAATGAAATGGAGTGAGAATTGGAGAAATGGAGTGAGAATTGGCACCCCGGTGAGTTGGAGTCCAATTTTCTTAGAAAGAAACAATTTATTGGTAATTATAACTCACTGATTATTTTACAAATGTAGAAAAACAACCAAATAAATAGATCATACAATCCTTCTATAAAACAGGTTTCTAAACAGGAATTTATTTTAAAAACCACTGACACCACAGGCCCAACATTTTACATGAAAGCTGTAAAACCACTGGGTTGCAAGCAAAATAACAAATTGTGGCATGCAGTCAACCCGAGCCAAAAATACCTGTGCCACCAAACATTGGTGAAAACTAAACACACACACACACAAAAACACAAACACACAAACTGTCAACAGCAAACTCGAAGTGTTTGTTTCAGGTTCTTATTTCAAACATGTAGCAACTTGTCACAAACTTGTCATGAAGATTCTAGAATGTTGTTCTCTGACATCAGCAGGTCAAATCCACATCCACTACAAACACTGAGCAAAAGTTGGAGCAGTTCATTGTGAAAGTCCTATCTCAATTGCATCTAAAAACATTCCTCATCCCTCAGCTCCCATTCAGAGCTCTGGGAAAAACTACACACCGGATTATACAACACGCCTCAATGTGTAGGTTTACCTATTCAAACGTATTCATTCGACACTCACATATTTCCGCCCATTTCAGAGTTAACGTCAAAATGGAACTTAAAATAAAAATAACAGATGTTGCAAAAATAGCATTGTAAATTCTCTTGAAATTAAGCTGGTTATATAAGTAAGTTTTTTAATCATTATTTAAAGATTTCTTTAAAAAAAATTTGTTTTTACCACTTACACTGTTTTTAAAAATTTTGACATGACAAAAAACCTACAATCATCAAGATCCATCAATTGCAAACGGGCTGCAAACATGAGTCAGTGAGCTGCTTGTGTGTGTTTTTGCTGTTGTAAGTAGAAACAGTAGAAAATAAATATTTCTTCATTTACTGTCTTCTTTTTAATCCTTTCAAATCAGAAACTGCATTTCAGACAGTGTTAGGTAATTGTGGGTTACCAATGGCATGCTGTTTTCTAATGTATACAAAAGAAGAAGTCATGCAGAATTTATGAAGAACTTGATTACCAAACCAATGGTAGGGTGTTTAGCAGTATTTTAGAAATAGGGAACAGGTAGGAAACATAAGGCCATGGTAACAAGAAAAATTTTACTTATATCTTTGTACCCCTGAAGGCCTAGGGATTTATTTTATTTTTAACAATTTGCAACTTTTACAGTGTGCAATATTAGTAAAGCATATATGAAATAACTAAATTGTCATTTTAGGTCAGTCAGGCAAAAAGTCACAAAAGCAAACATATCGGAGTACACTACATTATGAAATAAAAAATTATAACACAAAGTGAGTACAATACAATTGCTTGCATTTTCTTGCAAGAGTTTGTAGAACATAAAAATAAAGATAAAATAGTCATTATTGTCATTGTAGTTAAACAACAAAACATTGGTTGGTAGTTCTGTGAGACCAGCAACAAAAATATTCAAATCTTTTAAATAGAATAAAATATAGAAGATAAAATAGCTTGGTAAGGAGGATTTAGATGCATAAACACAGCAAAAACAAGTGTCATCTGACCTATTTCCATAAACAGGAGGAATTATATAAGCCTTCAAACAAATTAGATCAGAAAACTCTGAAGTGGATGGACAACAGCAGCAAACAAAACTAATCAGGTTACAGACCTATTAACAAAGAACAGAAATTTGACACTACAGATGACTTTAAGACGAAAAACAGAAGTTGGATTGAGGGATCGTGTCTTATCTTGCAGCAAAAACATCCTAAAGGCTTTTAACATAAACATACCACTGACCCAACCGTGTATAATGGCTGAATTTTATTGCACAGTGTTGAAACATTTTTACAGTTAAACACAAACAAAATACCATTAGTATTGTTACTAACCATGTGTATTTCTTTATACAAAATTTGAACTACCTTCTAATAAAAAGGTTTATGTTTGTAAGTTTATGTTTTGGTGAGTTTTGACTATTTGATTTGAAATGCATTAAAAACATAAAGAACTTAAAGAGGAAAACAGTGACAGTGTTCCTAATAATGTTCCTTAGAGCATAAATTTCATATAAACAGACATAAATTAGTAGACAGTGGCTATAATAAATCACTGCATTTCATTTATTATCAAGCCCAGACTTCTTAATTTGGGTGACTGTGGTTTGATTTTTAGTAAATCTCAGTCTGAACTCCAGGATGATGGTGTTGTTACAGAACATTCTATAAACATGTTTATCATGAACATAATATTTTTAAAAGACTTTAGTATTCCTTTTAAGTATTTCTAGACGTTTATAATTGAATTAGGAACAGACATATCCATTACAGGTCGAGTCTCTAGCGAAGTTCCCACAGATCTGAACAGAAGCCCTTTATCGAGACTCTGGATCAACCAGCTCCAATTCCACACTTGTGAAGTTTCAAATAAACTCACGACTCGTTAATGGCAACGGCTACATTTTTGCAAGCGATGTCTTTTCTTACCTTATTCTTGTCCGGTTTACATTTTCGATGTGTGCGCCGTTAGAAAATCCAGTTTAAAAGATGGCTTTCCAGACAGAAACACAGTGGAAAGCAGCTGCTGACAAACTCTGTAAGCGATTAACGAGCACTGAAGTCCCAGCCGAAACGAGTGGAAGGAAGTGCGCATGCGCGAGTCTGCCAACGCTTTCCAGTTTGTTGTAATAATAGACTATTATAATAGACATTTTCTTCTATTATTATTATTATTATTATTATTATTATTATTATAAGATACAGTAGGGGCATCTTTCACCCCATAATTTTCCCAGACTACACATTTTCCCCACTCCCAGCCTCCAAACAAACAACTTTGCAATTTGGAACCATAACCTATAGTCACTTCTATTTTTTTTCTTTGCAACTAAACAAAATTTAAAAAAACCTTCTTTCACAAAATAGTACTAGGTTTTCCAGTGAAACCCTATGTGCTTGGTATAAAAAATTCTGCAGAGCGTGCACTTTAGTAATCACCTAAATGAACATTTTTTTTTTCACTTTTCCATTCTGTCAGGCTGCTACATACAAATTAATCCATCCATCCATTATCTTCTGCTTAATTCTCTACTAGGGTCACGGTGGAGTTCCCCATGCCCATCCAAGGGAGAATATCTCAGGCGCTGGGCAAATACACCCAGGACAGGGCGCTGGGCACACGCTTAGTCACACAGCCACACACAAACACACACTATTTAGGGCAATTTAGAGCATTAATTTATACCTTATACCCATGTTTTTGGACTGTGGAAGGAAACCCACGCAAAAGCAATGGAAACTCCACCCAGATTGGGAATCCCCAGCATTGAGTGGCAAATGTGCTAACCACTAAGCAACTTATTCCATGTGTCAAATTTGTAATTAATTTATTTGTTCATTATCCTTCTCTTATTCCTCTACTAATACTCATTATTTTCACTGCTGTGAAAAAGAATAAACAATAAATAAATAAAAAAAATACCTTTGTGTTTTATTAATCATCGTAAAAACAGAAGCATTTTTGAAAAACACTTTATTAAAACACCTAGACAATATAAAAAAATGTTTTGTCTTAGCACTATTATTGCATTCCCCCTAGAGGTGCACAATGCTTGTCACTGGGATGTTATCCACCTGAATACTTTTATTATCTGTGTAAATGTATGTGCATTTTCTGGCTTTAAAAAGTACACATTAACCTTGGGGTTCAATAATTAACTCTAGAGGATACATTAGTGTAATCTGTATCCCTGGGGCAGAAACTGATTCCTACTGATTCTGTATCCTCATTTCTGTAAGTGGATGAAATTGTTACATTTAGTAATTCAGCATATGGTTTCCAATGTAGTTTAGAAGAGTAAACTGACAGAAAAAAAAGAAATGCAAATTTAATTCAGTGTCTGTTGTTTTAAAGGAATTTGAAAGGGTGTGGTCATGAGTCTTTGCTGGGACCCTGCTGGGGGCTAAACCATTAACTGCATAATACATATATGTACAGGACAGAGGAAGTTTTTCTTTCCCCCAGATTTTTAAAACTTGGGTTAATATTATATGCTGTAGCACCATATCATCTTCCCCAAAATCAGAAGCTCTTATATAACATGCATGATGCGCATTTTGACCTGAGTTTGAGTATTTTATGTCCAGAGTTTTGTACTGCAAGTAAATAGCGCATTCACATATTTTCAGTTGTTGAATTAATCTATGCAGTAGGAATAATTTAGTGCAAAAAAGAAAGCACAAAGTAAATAAGTAAACAAAAAGCATACAAACTGTATAAGGAAACCCTAGAAGTTGACATATTGCAAAATACGATGCAGTTTACTGATGTATAATAATAAAAAACCACTAATGCAAATCAAATTTCAGACAAAATGGAATATAAAATGAATATCTCAAAACAGCTGCCCATCTGAGATCTTCATTGTAGAGCACTGTAAAAAACTGAGGTTTGTCTTTTCCTTCCCATGGAACAATCTGACTAATGCAGGCAGGAACTGCTCCAAATGGGAAGCAGGAAGTGTCAGAGACAATGGAGAGTTTTAGGAGTGGCAGTCAGCTGTAGGTTTTTCAATAGAAAAGACGGGGGATCAAGCATAAGCCTACATTTATTGCCAAATGGTGAAAAAGGAAAGGCAAACTTCCCCATAGACATTTGACAGGGAACTTCAAAGAAACTGTAAAACATAAAGTTTAACATGATGCTGACACTCACAGTAGACCATTTTATTTATATAGCTCTTTTATCAAAAAGGTAAAAGATGTCCATAAATAATCTTTTAATGGGATTTTGCCAAAAACATCAGACCACATCCTACACACTGAATAAAATTAATATGCAGAAAAATCAAACGATAATATAAATTGTCAGAATTTTTACTAACAGCAACAGATGCTTGTTTTTATTGGAAGCAAACAAACTCCATGTATATTACAGTATTTCAGAAAAGAAACATATGCATAAAAACATTCTTTTTTAAGTGTAACAAAAGAGTTTTTCATATATGCTTAAAAGATTCTAAGATTCTGCAAAATCACCCTGCATTTTCAAAACAACTCCTGAGATCTTGTTCTTAATCAAGGAAATATTTCATTTAGAAGTTATTCCAGGGGTCAGCTACAGCATTTAGTTTGACTTTCAGTTCAGTGAAGCAGTGGTCTAACAGGAGTGTAGTCCCCAGCAACAAAGCCCAAACAAAGTGACTTTGGGTTCAGTCATTAAATGAAATTTTAAATACATAATGTGAAAAGCAAAAAAACACCATGCTTAAGAAATATTTTATTTAAAATGTTTAAAAGACAGTCTTAAGATTTCAGTTTAATTAGCAAGCTTTGTTTTTTGTGATTAGAATAGCAAATAATCAAATCAAACATACACTTATATTTTTTTATGTGCAATATATTAAGACCTCTACATTTTGCAAAAATCCACTTTAATTTCTAGATACAATCATTAATATTTTCAACACCTGAAAGTAGCACCATTGCACTAATCAGAATTCAGATGCAAAGAGATTTTAAGGTGCAGCTGAAGACAAGTTTGGTGTGTCATACTTAGCAGAACCTGTGTAAATTTAACACACTTACTTTCATAATCACCTAAACAACCCCAAACAAATACACACATGCGCGCACACACCCACACACACATGCACACACACCCACACACACATGCACACACACAGGTAAGAGTTTGGTGGTTTAGGTTTCATCATCATCACTATGGTGCTGGACCTTTTCCTCATTTAGGCCACTCTCGTCAATGTTCTCAAGCGAATCGGCTCTTTGCACCGTCAGCTCGGCAGCACTAATGCACGGCAGAGTGTTCTGCTCTGGATACATCCATGGCTTCAGGTTAGGATTGTGCTTCCGCTTCCACTCAGGGTACTTCAGACAGGCCTTGTAGATTTTCCTCATGGCCTAGAGATCACCAAATATGGGCATTGGTTAGTTTTTTTGTTTTACTGTAATTAATTAATTCATTCATTCATTCATTATTCATTCATTATCTTCCGCTTATTCCTTTATGAGGGTCACGTTTCGGGCGCTGGGCAGATACACCCAGGACAGGGCGCCAATCCATCACTGGGTTCATTTATTTATTACCTTCCACTTATTATTTTTATTGTTTAAAAATTATATATTTTTTTAATTGGCATTCTATTAGTCTTACATTGACTAAGTTAGGTATCAATTTTAATATTGTAAATTTCACAAATAATATAGTTAGACTTACTGTATGTATACATACGTTAAGCATCTCCAGTTTACACTTTTTAAGAATTTAGTTGCTATAAGTACGTTTTTATAAAATCGAACTAAACCATATCGTAATATTGCAGCTTTGTAAATTGCAGGCAAATTTTAACGTTGTGTTAACATCCATGGTAGAGATAAATTAAAATTTGTTGAAAATGGATGATTTCAAACAAAGTCTCTTATTATGATACATATGAAACAAAAATATCATTTGTATTTTGTGAAAACCAAGTCACAGCACACAACCCCAATGAATAAAACATTTAAATGTTAGGTCGTCAGTTGATTATGGATGTAGTTGTGTCGCGCTACCGCCAGATGGCTGCAAAGTATAGTTAACAACTATAACTGCGACAAAAACTGCAGTATGGCCTCTAATTATTATGTGCAGTTATAATAATATTATATTATGTTCACCGCAATAATAAATGTGTAACGTTATGAAAGGCAATGTATACTATAATATTTTATTATTTACATACGAAAGATACATGTATTTATATAAAAATACAACTTACCTTTGGTCCCACAAATTGGGAGACTCTATTTACAACCCATTTGGGTAAAGAACCTAAAGCAGAAAACACAAAAAGACATAAATATAAAACAACTAAATACATAATGTGTTAAATAATACAATTATTTCACCATTAGGTCAACTTGATTTGAATACCTAAAAATGATTTAAATAATTTAATTGCAGTGTGCAGAAAGGCAGTGACTGTACCCCTAAATACAGATGCCTCTGGTTCACAGAAAAGAGGAAAATATTGTATTTTTTGAGGCATACGATTAATATTGTTAAAATCTCTGGGTTTCCCATTTCTTAACTAATGCGCATTAAACACAACAGAACAGTTTTATTTAAAATAAACCCAAGACTTGCACACTCATGGAAACTGTTAGAACCAGTGTAATAAACATTGTGTGTTATATCTACAAAGGAATAAAAACATTTCAAAGAAATTGCTGAGCTCAACATTTAACATATTTGGCATGTCTGGTATTCACTGGTTACACACAATCATTTTTTTCTTGACTGGAGCCTTAAACAACATTTGTTTTAAAATATTATTACTTTTTTACTCGATGGATAACAGAGTAGTCATGGACATTTAGCCACTCATGTTAAATGTTAATTCTGTTAAAGTGACAGACTAACATTTAACTTTGCTCCCATTTGCAAATATGTATCACAAACTCCTATTATTCATCAGTTTATCACAGTAAGTCTTGAGAGGTGCTCAATCTCAACCCATTACATATTCGGTGGAAGGTAGGATAGAGTTTGCCAGTATAGTGCAGTTAGAATAAACACTTAAACACATTAACACACATTATTAACGGGCAATTTATTAACTCCAATTTAATTGAATTGCATATATTTAGACTTTAGCATTAAAACCCATGCAGCCGTGAGGAAAACATACAAACAGCCCACTGTAAGATAACAGCACCACCCACTGAGCTACCCAATATTTCATAATAAAGCATTTGTCCAAAAAATGTCTTGGCAGTGACAGCAGACAACTCTGTCAGAGGCCACTGTGTGAGAATTAGATTAAACAGAGTGCAGCAGTGCCACCATGAGTGACATATTAATTTGAAAAACAGATTACATGCTTAACCAAACCCATGGAATTCTTTAAAATAAGACATGTTTTCTCATCCAGTACTTAGAACACCAAACCAAGCAACTTTTTCCACTGACAGACTTATGAGGTTATTTGAGTGTCCAACAAATTTTACTTAAAGTGCCTGAAAGCTAAATCGGGCATTTGACTTGGACATAGGTGATTGCATTACAGTATTACATTGTATAGCCAATTAAAATTTAGCATAATACTAGATCTAATTTAATTAGTTTTGTCCATAGAAAATAGTTGGGTAACAAAAATATGGAAAAAAAATATCAAAGGTTGCTTTCAAACTGAACTGACCAATGGTCCAGCTTTCTAAAATAACCTTATACTCATGTAGGTGACATTTTCATCACATTTGCATTGCACCTCAAGGCAAAATGGATGCAACCTGTATATGTATTTATCTTTGGTTGCTTGAATTCAGATTATTGGAATCTATCTTAATTTATATATTTTTAATCGGAATCAAAAAGAGCAGACAATGCCGAAAAATCCTCTGCAAACACACTGATTAACTACTTATTGAGAAAAAGCCCTGTGAGAACCCACTGCACATAAAATAAATTAATTTATTTATATAATACAAGATGAGAGTCATTTGAATCTTAAAACAGTGATAAGTAAATTCAAATACTCACCTCTTGGATCTACTTGGGTCAGATAGTAAAGAGTGCAACAATTTGCTCCATTGGACTGAATCAAATATCCAGTCAGTAAGGACACAGCTCTGACATAGTCTTTTTTTGGTGGATATTGCTGAAATGAAAAATGAGATATAAAACTATCAGATCACGCTGTGGTTGGTATTATTTTAACCAGCATATGCTGCTGTGTACATTACAGTGATAACGTAATTCATATGGGTGACATTGCTGGAAAAATAAGCATGGGGAACCATTTTTTTTCCAGGGTAGAAGACGTAATTATTTATGATGCAGGGATCGGATCACTCTACTATTTATTCGATAGCTCAAGACTTTTCCCACTGACCCAAGACAGCTGTTTAACAGGCCAAATGACACAATACACAGTACTGTGTTTCTGGGTCTGCCAAACAACTGATAAAATGATAACATCTGCAGTCATGACTGAGGTTCAGACATACCGGGTGTTTGACTGAGTAGTTGATTATCAAGAAGTCGTTGCCCAGAGGAAGCCATGAGCGCATTGTGACAAAATCCCTGTTCTTCAAAGGACTTGGACATTTCCCTTTCGACACAAATAACAAGATTAAGTGTTGGAGCAGAACATGTAATGTAAATATTTAGTGAATTAGGAAAAAGTCAGCAAATTAAATTCAATACATTACATCAACTTATACATTTAATGGACTAACACAATTAACATTCTGGGTTTGTGCGTGCATGCGCGTGTGTGTGTGTGTGTGTGTGTGTGTGTGTGTGTGTGTGTGTGTGTGGTGTGTGTGTGTGTGTGGTGTGTGTGTGGGTGCGTGTGTGTGTGTGTGTGGTGAAAGTGAGATAGAAAGATTTTTATAACATCCTGTTTAAGATGGTTCCCCCTTGCAGTTTAACAGCTTCCACTTTTCTAGAAGGCTTTTTAAGGGATTTTAAAGTGTGTCTGTGGGACTTTTTGCCCATTCTTCCAAATAAGCATTTATGAGGTCTGACACTGATTGAGGAAAAGAGTGTCTGGTCCTGAATCTTTATTCTTATCTTAAAAGTATTTATGATTTAAGATTTAAGGTCAGGGCTCCAAGCAGGTGTTAATCTAAACTTAACAACCACATCATTATGGAACTTGCGTTTGCACATGTCGCCGAAAGTTGTAAACATATGCATGGTTCAGTTATATATATATATATATATATCTTAAACAATAAAACAGAATTAATCTATATACACTAGCAGAATACCTGTGCTTTGCTATGGTGGAAAACTTAATTTGGAATATTCATTATTCACTCATTATGTGGGCAGATACACCCAGGACAGGGCGCCAATCTATCGCTGAGCACACACTTACACACACACATTCACTCACACATTCTATATTGGGCAATTTAAAGCAGCCAAGAATTACTAGGATTTATAGTACAAGACAGAAAGTGTGTTACTCTACTACAGTGTATTGAATGTGTCACGGCATTTAAGGCTTGCAGGGCCTCTAATAAACAAGACCTTAGTGATAAAACCTGAACCTCATAAAGGCAGGTTACATGCCACTTAAAGTCCATCAGCTGCTCCAAAACCCAGTTTAAATCCTTATCATCTCCCAATATAAGCAAATACTTCTAATTTGTTTTACCCACATGATATAATACAAAACAAAAAAGGGCTTTAAAAAATGTGACTATAAATATAATATTAAATGTCTGGTTACTTACAGGAGTAATATCCCACGTCTGCGTTGACCGTCAGTCTCCCAATATCAAATGTGTCAATCATGTTGGTGTCCCATTTCTTTCGATAGCTTGTGTCATGCAGGACATCATATAGCGTTTCTGCCCGGACATCCTTACATACGATTCTCATCTGGGGGAAAGAAAGTGGACCATATGTTTTCTGTTGTCTTTTTGCTTCCCTTTCTATTCAGAGTGTATACGTGATGAAGCAGGACCACACAGACACAATGTTTTTCTTTGTGTCCGATGAACACAGGCCGACAATAAATTGTAGCTTTTCAGTCAGCTGTTTTACAGCACAACCTATTAATGCCATGGGACAAGACCTCCGTTACGTTAATGCATAACTCGTGTGTAAATTGTGCCAAATGAAACCTGTACATTTTCCATTCTAAATGCAAACCTCATACTCCCTCCATACAGCTTCTGACAGTCTGTCAGTCATGCATGACTTAAAAGCACTGAGTGGAATGTGATCAGATAGTTTATGTGCCTGGAAGGCAAGTAACCATGTAACCCAATCGACACTACCCCCGACATAAAGTAAATAATTCATTTAACACCCCATCTCGAACCCAAGAGTGAACGAGCCTTTCACATTTGCACACAACAAGCTCTATTTGCTCTCTATGAATGAACTGTCGTCAAAGCCTTCAGCGATTCAATTATTCATAACAAAGAAAGCTTCAGTGCACAGAAAGCCTTTGAATTATTAATATTTCTCTATTATCCTTAATTTTAATCTTTTTTTTTTCAGCTTTACCATCATTCCAAATAAATGTGTCACATGAGCCCCAATATCACTCCATGTGTCTGCTCTAAGGCTTTGCACCAGCATCATCACAAAAGTATGTCTAAAAGAAAAAGTCTGACTCGGACAAATCATCAGGAGAGATTCAGGTTTCCTCACCCGAGCCTTTAACTACCAGGGTTTTCCACTCTTAATTTTTCAGCACGTCTCATAGATACGGCTTGGCTCTGTGAGATGAACCTTTCATCTCTGATAGGGTATCACGTGAAGCTGGATTAATCAGACATGACTGCTGCCATGTACATGGAGAACTTTACTGCTTTTGATAATGTGATGACAACATCTTTAGTTCTTTTTATCTTTTATTTTAAATTAAAACTTTTGTAGGATAGTATTGCTAACAGGAAACTTAGTCATTTTAAATATCTGTTTTAAAAGAAGACAATAAACAATGAAGTATAAATAAAGGTGACATTGTCTGTGACAGGTCTCATTATCTCACCTGACATCTCATTAACTTTCCATGTTCTCATTCAGACACAGGATACAGTTTTTGTTCACAGGACCTGTTTGGGGTTACATCACTTTTTTAGAGCGAATATCACATGTCACAAAAGATTTATATCCTTTGTACGATGTAATTAGTGGATTTCTATTTGTTCTGGCCCACTCGTTTTTTTACATTTATAAAAATGATTATCAGCCTCACCATCAAGCTTAATCAATTAGTACATTGGACATTCATTGTTGTGTTGATCACACATTCTCTATGGAAACCGCCTTAACGCCTTAACGCAGTTATTTAAATATTTTACAATTTATTTTACTATGCGGAGCTGGACTGCAAAAGGCTGCACAATAATTACATAAAAAATATGCATTTGTCAACATAAACTGCCTGTGCGCATTCAGATTATTATATTTTTGAGACCCTACTGGTTCAGAATAATAATGATTATGTTGTTCACAATAATTGTGAGTAGTGCAGCCACCTGTAACGCAATGCGCAGTGAACTCCCTGAGTCCTAAACCGGGTGCTTAAACAACCTAGTGGCTCAATGGTTAGCCTGTTCGCCTTTCCTGGATTCCTTGTTCAAATCCCAATCTGGGTGGAGTTTCCATGTTCTCCCTGTGTCGTGTCTGTGCGTGAATGTGTGTGTGTCTGATTGTGTGCCCAGTGATAGATTGATACTCTGGCGCCCTGTCCTGGGTGTATTTCCCCAGCGCCAAAACTCTAACCTTAACTTGCCATTTACACTTTTGTGTCTCTCAGATATGACACTGAACTTCTTATATGCTCTACCTTGTTTATTTTAACTTCATAAAGACCAGCATTTCCTAATTTTACATCAGGAACTGTAACCCTGATTAATTTACACCTGAATTAGAACATTCACTTTATAGATTGGACAGATTTGTCACATATTGGACTAGGTATTAGAGCAATCAGTGCATCACATTGGTGAAATTCATAATAGCACTGACTGAAGGACAGTTTTATTAGCCAAAATTACAAATGTCATTTTCATGCCCCACACCTGATCAATACTGCCTGTGACTGATAAAGACAGGTTTGTAAAATCAGATGTAGTTTCTTCACATATACCTACACAAGGTAGGAATTTAAGTTAGGTTCGATTCAACAATTGAATGATGAGAAACAAAAACCTACACTACGCTATCATCATGCCACTGTTACAGCAGCAGAGACAAACCTATCCACTACTGCTTATTTTGAATAATTGTACAACTGCATATGTATAAGTGTCCTAGCATTGCTGTCCAGCTGGATGGACTCACAGGACTTCTATAGTTTATATATTTTTTCCAATTGTTGAATACAGACACCTGATCTCTAAACAATCTGTACATCTGTATCCTACACTGTTGATGCTGCCCAGCTGCTCAAGGAGGGTGAGTCCCCCACTGAGCCTTCCAAGGTTTCTTCTTAACCAAACAAAATATCAGGGAGTTTTTTGTTTAGTTTTTTTTATTTTTTTTTTTTATTTTGGCATATAGATTAATTTGTATATAGCAGCCTGACCGAATGGAAGTCCAACCTTTTTTTGATGGTCATTGAAGAGCCTGCACTACAGACTTTTTTCATACCATGCAAGTTCAAGTTCAAGTAATTTATTTATATAGCGCTTTTTACAACAGTGTGTCGTCACAAAGCAGCTTTACAGAGTCCAAAGCCTAAACCCCCAAAGATCAAGCCGAAGCGACAGTGACAAGAAAAAACTCCCTGTAATGATGTTATTTTAGGAAGAAACCTTGGAAGGAACAAGGCTCAGTGGGGGACTCATCCTTCTTGAGCGGCCAGGCAGCACATGAGATTGACTGGAAAACTTTTTTCAAATTTTGCTGATTAGCAAAAGACCAAGTGGCCATTTGTGGCCAAGTTGTAAAGTTGTTTGTTTAGGGTCTGGGAGTCTAGAAAAAATGTGTAAACACTTTTTGTCTCGCTTTAAAAACTAATTATAAGACAATTAGTGTATTTTTGTTATTTGAGATGAGCTGCATCTACCCTTCAAATTAGCTGTCTGTAGGACTGTAGACTACCCAACGCGTTTTAGCCAAGAAAAATCATAATCAGAAAAATAATAAGAAAAATAAAAACTCTGGGAGAAAACAGTAAAGTAAGCAATTCGTGCTTGGACCCCTAAACAGACGTTTGCAATGCAGTGGTGTTGGAGCAGTGTTGCGGTGACACCAACCGAGGCGCCATGCACTGTGTGTTATGTCATGCTCCGCAGCATATGGTTGTATAAGCCGTGGTGCAACTTGCCTTAAGTTTTTGCACAGTTTTGATATCCTCATCTCGACACCACACTGTCACTCCTCCTTTATTATACCGTGACATCCAGCCTGCGTCGTTCTCACACTGGTCTTTAAAAGACGCGAAATCCCCATCGTCCGGAATTTGCACCGGCATCCTGCGTTACGCACTATAAATAAAAAAGCGGAAACACTTCTCTCATAAAGCCTGACTGCAGATTAATAGACAAGACTACCTTTAGTCCCTTCTTTCCCCTCTAGAAATAAAAGGAAAAGCCGGTGTATCCGCTCGAAGCAGCGGTGGTGTCAGCAGCTCAGAGCAGGTGCGCCTCAGCATCCGCAGCTCCCTTCGCAGCTTCCTGCAATGAGCGCGTTTTAAACCTGCGGCATCGCGTTACCCTGCGGGCGGCGCGGCGTTGCTCACATGGGACAGGACAGGGCGCAGATGCTCACGTTGCTACGCGGGCTGACGATACGGAGTGTCGGATGTCAGGCTGGAACTTTAAAGCTCCCTCTGTTCAGCTGCTCTCCGCTCAGCAGGCCGCTCCGCCGGCTCGTGTGACGTCACTTCTGCCGCCTACGCACGGTGCGGGAGAGCACTCTACTGTACTTGCTTTATATAATTAAAGAACACTATAACAAAAGGGTAACACAACGTCTATAGGATCTTAACTGATCTTAACTATTCAAAAAATTAAAAGAACACTTAAATAACATATCCTAGATCTCAATGAATAAAATATTTCAGTTGGAAATAATTCTTTAGTAGAATGCGTTGAGAACAAAATAACATAGAAATGATCAATATGTAAATCAAAATGATTATCCCGTGGAGGTCTGGATTTTGAATCCTACTCAAAATCAAATCACAGGCTGATCCAACAGTGGAAAGTCCTCAAGACAAGTTCAAATGCTCAGTAGTATGTGTGTCCTTCACATGCCTGGTTGTCCTCCCTGGGCATGGGTATGGGCATGGGCATGGGCATGCTCCTGATGAGACACTGTGCTGACAGACACAGCAAACCTTCTTGCCATAGCTGGCATTGATATGCCATCCTGAATAATCTGCACTACCTGAGCAACTTGTGTGGGTTGTAAAAGCCGCCTCATGCTCCCTCATGGTGTGAGAACTGACCAAATGCAAAAGTGACTAAAACATCAGCCAGAAAGGATGAGAACAGAGAAAAGGTGTGTGGTTACCACCTGCAGAAGCTCTCCTTTATAGGGGGGTCTTGCTAAGTGCCTCTCATTTCTACCTGTTGTCTGTTCCATTTA
>JAOUQT010309028.1:0-26232 GCA_025769995.1 Xyliphius kryptos | reverse complement strand
ATTGGCCGCAAAAGGAGGCCCTACACCATACTAATAAATTATTGTGGTCTAAAACCTGGTGTTTCAGTTTCATTGTCTAACCCCTGTACATGTATTGTGTGCAACTAAGTGTTTTATAAGGGCACACTTGCATGATCCTTGCATGTGCAATATAGTAATAAATATTCTAATTAGCGCATACCGATTTATACAAATTTATAACCATTAGTATACCCGATCAGCAGCCTGGATTGCCCAGTTGCTAGAGTACATGCTGCTGTAAAAAAGCCAGACGTGTTAGTAATAGGGGTTCAACCACTGGGCTGCAACGACTGACAAGAGAACTGGACGCTCAGTCACTTAATCCCAGAGCACGTCTGTGCAGCCAACAATTGAAAAGCGATGACAGAGTATGACATGACACATGCCTAATTATTTTCCGTAAAACAATCATGTCCTCCAAACCCAGTCATAACTATTAGCAAGAAAACTAGCACACAAAGAGAAACTTTCTTTTTATTTTATTTTTTTTAAATAGGTGATATGGCTCTTGCAGGTTTGCATGCACCAATGCGTCAAGGACAATAGCCTCCGTAGCAACTGAACTCAACAGTCATGCTACACAATAGACATGACCTCACCCGTTCATATGACCCTGTCCCTCATATGTGACATGAATTGAATATATAATCACTTACACGACAGGGGTGTGGTGGAATGATATAGGTGTGCAAGACTGAGATGCTTATGTGGCATGGTATACCAGTAACTGAAAAGCATTGCAATATACAATTCTTATAAATAGTACAATGCCCCAATTTTATTGGTACCAGAATTTGAAAAATTTTAAATGTATAATTTGGAACCATCTATTTATGATTTTTGGTTTTCCATTTTTTCTCGAACAGTAGAACACACATTTGCCCAGCTGGTATGTTGAGACATGACTCGATAAAATAAGGATGCACCACATACTATGTGAAACATACCACACCCAGGCAAACTTTGAACCCAATGTACAGCTCATTTGACTAGTCAGCACTGGGACTGCTTAAAATATATGTATTTTTAGGTATTCAACCAACCTCATTCTTTGGGCACATAATGTTACTGAACCTAGACCTGACTAACTGCAAAAACCGCATATCATATCCCTGCCTTCAGAGACCTGTACGATACGCACTAGTCATGACGGGTGCATCACTTCAGTAGCCTTTCTTACCCTGATGCACCACTTTGAAACAGTTCAAATCTGGACTCATCAGACCACATGACCTCCCTTCTTTCATTTCTCCAGAGTCCAAGCTTTTGTTTCAGTCTCATTGACAAGATTCCAAACAAAGGTTTAGTTCCAACAATCTCCTTAAATGTTTTCTCTGCTTAGTTGATGGCAATAAATGGACCCTTCTGAAACAGATTAATATCTTGTCTATGACCACAGGATGCATGTTTCGACATGATTGTTCAACAAATGAGAAGCTACTCACTGCATCACTTAAGGTTATATAACTTGTTGCCAGCATGCAGTAATTATCCAATGGGAGGCACTTATTTGCTTAGAGAAATCCAGATTGTTTGTCCAGACAGTGTATTACTGTATGTAATTGTTTTCTTTGCACCATTTTATGATCTAATATTATGGTAATATTAATCATTACCATGATTAATGGGGACTTAATTTATATTCTTATCCGTAATTTGCAAAATATAAATAAATTGTAATATTGCAGTGGTCTCATTTTATCCAGATTATGTTTTGTATGATGTATATATAACCTAGACAGTGGTCTCTAAAATATCAGGCTGTTGCTGATAGGCTGCAGTATATAATGCATCCTCATAACCCAATGACTGCAAGTCTCTGGCCTCACTGCCTACCCCCAGCTGACAGCTAAACCTGCTCCTGAGATGTACGAGTCCCACGGGAGTGCTTTGTGTACAGCAAGCTGATCAACCATTCACTCTGTCTGATCATAATTCAAGTTCCTGAGCCGAGGCCCAGAGCTTTGCCACTGTGCCTATTTTATACTGTGGTCGTGCAATAAACCTGCACCAATTTTCCTATAACCCCACAAACACACACTTAAATGTTTATACATATTACGAAATCTTCTAGTAAGACTATTACACAGCTTGATTATTGATCTGTTACAATTATAAAACATCATTACTCAATAAAGAGCAATGGGTTGTATTGCTATTACATTTAAGATTTCTGCCCATATTGGAATGCTGACTGGGACGCCAGTGCCAAATTGGCAACTACTGGATGTACATAAGTCACTTTCATGTGGCTTTGGTCCATGTAAATAACACTATCACTGTTCTTTAGATTAAACAGCAATGCAAAACAACATATACAGGAGTATTAAGTCATTGGTTATTTACTTGACTGTTAAAAAATGTCACAAGAAGTAATACACTCACTGGCCACTTTATTAGATAAACCTTGCTAGTAAAACGTTGTGTCCCCCGCCCTCAGATGCGATTGGCCGATTGTGATGTAATTGGCCGATTAGATATTTGTGTTAACAAGTAATTGAACAGATGTACCCAACAATGTTATTGAAAAGGTTGTATCTCAGCAGTTATAATTATACCTACTCAGGAACAACATACTATATATGTATATTAGTCAGGTAATGCCTTTTAGCCTGGATGCTCTGGCAGGTGTTTACGAAAGCTTCAGTTAATGCAAAACACTACAGCCAGAGTTCTTACTAAAACTAAAATATATCATATAATCAGTGTTGTATTTACACATCATTGCTTCCAATTAAATTCCATATCTATTATAAACTTCTACTACTCGCATATCGATCTCCAAATCGTTTCGTGCCACAATATCTAAGTGAACTCTTAATATTTTATAATCCACCTGACCTACTGCGTTCAAAAATGTGCAAACTGCTTACAGGTTCCTTAAATATGCTTATAATAAGCTTAGAGCTTCAGTTCCTCATTGGTAAAGGTGCAGATATGGAGGGTTAAGGGCACTGGAGTGTTGCTTAACTAAGATGTTTGAATGCCCTAATGTCTCATGAAGCTCTCATGCCCGTGTTTACTCTGGATCTCATTATTAAGTATGCTGCTTTCTAATCTAACATGCCACAGTTCTTAAATTAATCCTTCATAATGATCATGTATAAGATTTTCTTTGTCTGCTTTTTCTCTTTTTCTGCTGAGGTACACACTAGCACTGAGAGAGTGCTGAGCCAACCTTGTCTCTGACACCCGCCTGAACCTCCCTGATGGTAAATTCTATACTCTCCTACACAGACTCTGTGCAGGTTGTAAATCTTGTTAGCACCCAAACGAGGATGTGATTCCATTTAGCTTGCCCATTAGAAATAAAAAATTCACCTTATTTATACTTCATGATTACATACTGTATATCATCATTTCTATAAAAGCTGCTTTGTGATAATGTTCGTTTAGAAACGCACTACAGAAATAAAACTGGCCTGTAAGTGAATATACAATAATATCCATTAAACATGACACAGAATTTAAGGAAATTTCTACCTCCACTGCATGCCTGATTGGATCACACAGTACATTTGAGAGCAAAAGTATACAAAAAAAAAGCATCACTAGAACAGACCCCATAATTAAACGGTTCTACTGACATGTTATAAAGAGCTTGCAGTATACCTAGAAAAATCCTGCTACTTGACAGCGTGATTATATATGTGATACCAAACCCCAAGCAGGGTGATTATTTCCCCCTTGATAAGCAAGACCACAAGAGGATTGTTTTTAGATGGTGTCAAATTTCAGCTAAGAGAAAAAGACAGATCAGCCGTAAGCATCCTTTTAAAGTCTAATATTTCTCATGTTCATAATTTAAAGCCATTTAATATGTTCCATTCGGTAGTTTGAATTCAAGAATTCTGATCTATTTTAATAACTGTAAAATAAATCTTAGAGTACAATGGCAACTCTAATTTCAGAACATGCTTACAGCAAGAGAGTAGTCACCAAGACAAGACTTCTATGCGCATGTACAAACATACATGTAGTTAAGGAGTGGACTTTGTTCTTTAGTCATTAAAGCATCAAACAGGCCAAGGCAAAAGATAGTAACAGTAGTAACATACTGAATATACAAATTTTAGTTTCCAAAATTTCCAATAGCAAGGATTTGAGGAACATCTCATATACCCAATTAGTGCTCATATTGCACACTATTGGGGGGAAAAAAAATCCTTCCATAAAACACTTTAGTATAAGAGTTATCTTTCTCTAAACAAACAGCAGCTGCTCCAGCATGGTACCCTGTCTGTTTGACATTTGTCTGTTGAGGTGGTCTGGTGCGTGTACGAGACATGATCATACAATTTCATTAATCTGATGTTCTAACTCAAGAAGCATATGGTAACCTTAGGTGCATTCCCTTAGAAGTATATTTAAAGTTAAGTACTGAGATGGATCTTGCCAGCTTGCTGTTTTGGGGAGAGAAAAAAATAAACAGTTCTCCAATATACTGTATATTAATGTGCATTTGGACAAGTGCTTTGTGTTACTGGGTACAAAGCATAGACTGAACGCCACTGAATATTTGACTATATTCTATTTGCAATTCAAATGAACAGTCGTTCATTCATCTGCACTATTTACTGAACTCAAACTGCGCTTGTGCTGCTGAAAAATCTATTATTCATGGCTGGAACTCGGCTATGTAGATGCCTAAAGGTCATTTTTGGGGGTGGGGGGGTTTTCACATACATTTACATTCAGATAAATTATAGGATTATAAGATGTACATTCCAAGAATTAAAAGAGAGGGAAAAAAATAATTAAGGTATTGTAAACTTATAGTTGCCTCAACGGGTTCATTACCAAGGTACTTAAAATCACGACGCACTCTTTCCTTTATATCCATTTCAGAAAACATGGGTTTAAATTCTCAAATTTAGAATCTCCATCTCTCTCCATTACAAAACTAGTATAGACACTGGAGTTAAACCCCTCCCTTCATCTAAATATCTGCACCTACAGCACAAGAACCCCCACCCATGGCTTGATAATCACATTTGTAAAGCAGAGCATTTTTTATTTCTTAATTAGCGGATGCTTAATAACAATTAAGGAATCCTCTCATAAAAATGGACACCGCTTCAATTAACGGCACTTGTATATACAGCACGGCTAATCACAGCTTTGGCAGATGGAGGTTCGGTGAGCAGTGGGTCATTATTGTTTATAGCACTGGGCAATGGAGTGCAGTTTCAGACAGGGTGACGAGTCAGTTGTAGCATGATTGTTATATTTTGGTAAATACAGTAGGCATAAATATAAGTAGACAAAAGAAGTTTGCTTTATGCATGATATAGTTTTTGTGAAGTGACAAGCTCATGCCAACATCCACTTTGAAATTATACATATAATTTTAAATATTTAAACCTGTATATTTAAATGCAACCCCAACTTAGAAAAATACAGGGCAGTGAGCAAAACACATTTAAAAAGTGTTACTTACATTTACTACAAAACCTGATGTATTTAACATCCTTTCACCAACATGACCCTTATGTACATGTTGCTTATGACCGTCCAAGTTGTCATTTTACTTCAGTGCACACAAATGCTAATTTTAAGTGTAAATGTGTATCGTAGTGCTTGACAAGATTTTGCCAATGTAATATCTTTCCCATGTGGTTATAAAATTATTGGTGCATGAGCTTTCTTGATGTAGTTCTGTCTGATGGGTCGGAGAGCAAGTTGTTCAGCTTGCCTTTTATGCAATGATGGTCTTTCAGGATCGTCAAACTTTTTAATTACATTATGCAATGTAAATGGAGATATATGCAACCCCCCCCCCCACACACACACACACTTGTACACAGCCTGAAGTCCCTCTGGCTAACTTTGCTCATCGAATCTTAGCCTATAATTTGCTTCATACGAGACTTTTTTTTGGAATGAGTTGCATGCCTGAAATGCAGGAATGCATGTTTGTTTATTGACCAGTTTATTTACTGCCGATTATACTTTCTGCAATTAAATAAAAGTCAAAGTAAATGTAAAAAATAAAGATATACTTTAATATGCATTTTCAATACTGTCCCAGTTATGCATTTCATATACAAACACTGTGCAGGTATTCTTCAGCTAATGTTATTCAAGACATGCCCTTATGCCTCACAAGAGTAAATAATGGTGCCTGTTTCAGCTCAGTTATACAAAAGTCAGTCTGTGCTGTATCTTATTGTATACCGACACCAAGGTAAAGCCAGTGAGGGATATCATAGAGGCCACCATGTCTAGGTGATAAAATCACAGCATCAATAATCCTCATATATCAACTTCATACAGGGTCTTCAAGTATAACGCCGTAAGAGTTATGGTGCCTGGATTCCAAAAACCTAGTCAACAATCAGAGATCTAAAATTTAAAGGAGAAAAAAAAAATTGGTCAACCAAACATTATCTATTATTACCTCAGATATTTTTTGAATATGATAGTAATGGAATCTAAAGGAAGGACTGTTGGACATAAGAGAAAATGAGATCTACTAAGATTATAAAAAGGGAGGAAAAAGGAGGTATGCTTTCTCCAGAGGAATATGCAAGTTATGGCAGCCTTAAGCTCAATCAGCTACAGTTGTAAATAAAAGCTTGTTTAAGTGAGGGTGATGTCACCTTGTCGAAAACAGACACGAGAATAGTATTTATATATGACTGTTGATATACCCAATCCAGATTTAATCAGACCTTAACGTTTATAATATTCTACAAGTATCTGGAAAAACGTTCCACCAGATTTGGGAGATTTGCTGAGAGGAGTTTCCCATACGACTAAAATAGTAGAGGTCAAGCATTGTTGTTAAATAAGGTGGCTTAAGATTTAGTCTGCATTTCAGTTCACGCAGTTCATCGCCTACAAGGCAGTGACGTTTAGGCATCTTCGTAAATATAATGCCTAGGTATAGATCAAAGTTCACAGAGGGCATTATCATTTTGTTGAAGGTATATTCAGAACATATCTTCTCTAATCCGTGTTAGTTATGAAGCACATCTAGTTGCATGCCAATTCCTGTGCCACCCACACCATTCCAGTACAATCAATTACAATCTTGACACCACTAGTCTCAAACAATAAGGCTGCTTGTGGCATTTGCAATATATCAAGACAAACACTGTTTATGAAAAATTGTCTCAGCCAGTATACATCAATGATTCTGCTGAGCTAGAACCATGCAGGTCATTACAGCTCATTAGATTGATGGCCCTTTACACACCAGAGAGGAAACCAAATCCCACTACCAATATCCCGACTACTAAACACCCACCAGCACCACCCTCTTTTAACCCCAAACTATACAGATGTTCACCGAAAAACAAAGACACCACTACACAAATGCAAAAATGATACACAGCCTTCTTAATATCATTTGAAGTAGTTCATATTATACAGTTTCCATTTGATTAACTCATTGCCTTTTCATAACAATGCCACACAGAATTCACCACCACCACTAACAAACGTCACACTGAAGCAAAGTGGGCAAACAAACACACACCTAAAGAAGCCAGATGACATTGAACATGGAGTGAGACTTCCACTTCCTGTCACAAGGGCACCTGTGGAGACAATACTGGTTTTAGGCACTCCCTTTTAGGACTGATGGTTGAGGTTTCACATGGTAGGAATTTCTATGGGCCTCTTGCTGCACAAATAGACAGAATGATAAGTGTTTAATGCAAGAAGGAGTGGCAGAAAAACAAAAGTGCAGAGGGACTACCGAGGTTACCCGAGACGATTTGGATTTGGGCCAGTACAGCTTTGTGGCTACTATAGTAGCATGAGGTAAACATACATGACCTATACATTAAAGAGACAGACCAAACAAATAGTACACACCTTAAACTATCTGTGAGCGAGTGTGTTCTGAGGGTGGGTACAACATTTGCTGTCTAGTGACTCAGAGGATAGCAGAAGAAAAAGAAAGTAAGAGAGTGAGGTATGTGAAAAGAAATAGAGAGAAAGCAAGAGACACACACAAAGAGAGAGAGAGATTGAGACATTCCAAAGCCCACAGCAACCCCACCGACCAATGAGTCGACAATATTTCCCCCATTTTCACCCAAACATTATCTATTATTACAACCGACCTCTAAAATGGTAGTTTTGAGAATATCTCCTCCGATTCAGTGCCAGACTGCAATGTACCATACACACGCCCACATCAATATCTGTGAGGTCTACCATGAGCATACAACAGAGAGAGGTGCTGAGTCACCTGGGCCGTTTGAAGCCTCTCTAAGCTTTAGGCTGTGACATGTTAATATAATCATAGACTTATAAAAAATAGGGACAGATCTTTGGCCAGGATTCCAAGCATGATGGAACTGCTTTACAAGCATTGCTAAGTAAAATCAACTTCCATCAAATACCTAGGTTAAACCATAATAAAGACTATAAAAGCTCCATATGGCAGATGAAAGGCTGCCTGTCTGACTTTCTGATGGTTATTTTTGACTATTCTGGACTAAGGTTATATCAACCACACTTTTATATTCATACACAACTACAAGGCAAAAGAATATGCAAAGTCCACACAGAAAGGAGAACTTCTTGAATTACAGACAAACACAAAATCTCCACCGTCAGCTCTGTCCAAAATAGTGTCAAAGTGTAGTGCACTAGATAGGAAGAGATAAATGGGGTCACAGTCCCTGTAAAGGGAGCTAAATGATTAAAGATGTAGAGATTTAGAATATAGTCAATTAAAGGTCTGTGCTATAGACAGTTATATTTCATATGTAAAAATATAACTTATAGAAATAAAATAATTATGAAACTGATTTATTAATATTAGCTTTAATGCAAGTTTTAATGTATTCTCTAGGATTCTTTGCTGTAGCAGAAGCTAACGAGACATTAGCTTCTGCTAGCACAGTTGTGTGTTCAGTATTTACCGCCTTTGCGATTCTAAGATTATGTCTAGATGACCTAACTTGCTGTATTAGATTTTGCCTCAGAACAGAAGGATATAAAAATGGTACATGATTTTAAATCACCCAACACCATGATTTCTAGCATCACTCTGCAACTCTGATTTTCTCCACTCTGCTCTTCAAACCAAGAATTTATGGATTTAATTAAAAGGTTTTTTGACAATTAACACCATCCCGCCCGACATGATTCACGCATGGGGCAAAGTGGTTAGTGCTGTGATGTTGACATCATACCTCTACTAAGGCATTGTATAAGAGAATGAAAGACAAATAAACATATGGAATATACAGGAGTGTGAAATCTTATTCTCCTTAAAAAATAACAAACCAGGCTTAAACCTAAATCAGCTATAGCAGCCCTTCAATGGTGCTGCTGTGACAACGCGCCTCCGGAAGTAACAAAGTAGACAAATTCTCTCCCCCCACCTTTAGTGCTTCATTGCTTTTTACTCCCCCCACACCCAATGGAGCAGACCGTCAGCATGTCTAGTCTTAATTGTTATGTGATATTTTAATGTGCTAATTGGCCTCCCTATGTTTTCTTTCCTATATTATGCCCTTTCAATAAGGGTACGCTGGCGCAATTGGCTGCCATGCCTTTCTGGCTATCTTGAACGGCACTATAGAAGTTAAATGTATTAACAAACATGCTTCTGAATCAACACTGATGCTCCACAGATCCAGGCTTTTCTCTGCTTAGAGGCATTTTAGTGCACAGCAACAAAAAGCTAAGTGACATGTAGGAAAATGTAAATGCCCAGTCAGTTTGTGGAATATACTGGAAAAACTGAGAAAAGGACATGGAAATTTGATCATTTTTCAAGTGTTAGGTTTTAGTTTTTTTTTTAACTGGAGTTATGTTGTATTTTACAGTAAAAACATACCCTATAAAACTATATAAAACTAAACTTCTAACCAACCATAAATAAATTGATCAAATTTACATTGAGATTAAGAATATTGCATATTTTCCGACAGCTTTGGTGTGAGTAAATGTCAGACTACCATAAAAGAGCAGCAGATAACTATATTTCACTTTCTTTAAGCAATGATAGATCTGAACAAAACCCCAATAACCTCAACAAGCATAACGTATAACAGAGCATCTCACCCATGATTTTTGCGTTTAATCAGTGCAAACAATGCAATGTAAACACAATTATATATGTATATACATTATTTCAGCATGGGTTAAATAATGAATAAAAATTAAATAGGCCAAGGTTACTTGTTCACTAGTGGCCTCAGGAAGCTTACATCTCTCATATGGCAGCTATGTGCGGAGTCAGTTTACAATGCACACTGGCTCACACACAGACTCTCTCTCTGTAGACAATAGCCAGGGAGGATCGAAAATGTTACCCCTCCCCCTTCGGAGACTTATTGTCCTTAGTGCTGGCAACTCAACATTTCTCAAGGGTGTGCTTTCTGGTTTTTGAACATGGGGTCATTTGGGAGCTAATCTCATTTTGAGGGTGGAGAATTAAATAGAAATAAGCAAAAAGATCCTCCCTGTGAATGAAAGATGAAGTACTTCAACCTAGACAACAGGTTTTATTAACATGAAACCAAAAATGTGATAAACACATTACAGTGTTGGACAAATGTTTTTAGATTAATAACCATATTAACTGTAAGGCCAGACCTAGCACTAAACAAAGCACAGTATTTAATTAACACTCATAGTAATAAAAAAGGAGGGCACAGAGGTGCAGTGGCACTGCTGCCTTAGAAAGTCATGGTCTATTATGTGTCTATTATGGTCTATCAAGTCAGCTAATCTCCCGTCTCTACAAATGTTTTCCTCAGGCATTCTAACGTCAGCTTTAAGGGTGTACACACACTTATCAATGTGACTGAACCCCTTACCCACTTCACAGCTGGTCTGTATTCACATTATTACTATGCAAACCAGGCCCAATCTCACTTTAGTAATCACCATGTGACAGATGTGTGTACGAGTCTGTGGTTGTACTCGCTCTGCAGATTTTATGGACTTGTCATACACAAAGCTCACAGTTATGCCTTACAGATTTAATAATTATGCACGACCATGATTGGGCTGCAGGAAGAATGTTTTTATGGAGATGCTTGTTAACTGACATAACGCCTTTCACCTACTGAGCACAAGGATATACTGTATATACATCAGCACTCCAGTACACATTAAAACTCAAGGTAGGATAAGCATTATGCCAACAGTAATAAAGAAACTGGCTAATAAAAAGAGTAAGGAAAGAAAGTCACTTATCATTCTGCAGGGTCATGCACATCTGTAGAGTAGATATGACACCTATTAACAAAATATGCTTTTTTCCACCCATAATGTTGCTTTTATGTCACCCATAATGTTGTGTGCATTGCAACATTTTGAGCAACACTGTGCTCTTGCCTTGCTAATTAATCCTTCACACTCTGCTCTTACTGGTGCAATGTGCAATTAATGAAGATTGGCCACCAGCCTTGCCCAATTTATCCATGAAGCCTCCCACACTAAAATGACAGGTGTTTCAGTTTCATTGTCTAACCCCTGTACAAGTTCTTTTCTACCATCACATGGACAAGTTTCAGATTCTTGAACTCCTGGACACAATTACAGATCCCATTTCCAGGAAAGTTGGGACTTTTGAAAATCATAATGCAAATTGAAATCTAAACACACTACGTCATTTTAACCTTTATGTACCAGACAGTGAAAATGTCCAGTGTTGTTCTTTTCATGATGCATTTATGATCCAGACTAAAAACAGGACAGCCATGGACACACATTAGATCTACTATGGCAAATCTCAGTGATTTTGCACTTGGTTGGAAACAACTGGGGGAATTCCTTTTTGTAACATAGAATTTGACCTCAGAGTAAACTGCTTTAAAATAATATAGATTCCATTTTGTATGCCTTGTATGCCTTGTATGCCTTGGGGGACTGTGTTAAATGACAAAACTGGAGCCCGTGTGACTATTTCCATCATGGCAGCATGTTGGACAAACAATATCACAATATGACTGCTCTATGGTCATGGACATTCAGCAGCATATTCAGGCCTTTATGCACATCTACCCTAAATGAAGGAAAGTTAGTATGGACTGTACTTTTACTGTGCACTTTCACAACAATGCACAAAATTGTTGGCCTTTACTCTTCAGCATACAGCAACATGACCTCTTCATGTACTTTGATATATGCAAACTGGTCAATGATACCTGGGCTGCAGGTAAATAAACCCAGCACCATAGTAAGAGAAACATGCCCATATCATGATGCTTGCACAGCCATGCTTCAAAGTCTACAGAGTGTAGTGTGGCCTAAATTCAGATTTTGGGGTCCCTTGAACCCAAGAATAACAATTTTACTTTTCACCAGTCCACAAAATGTTTCTCCATTTCTCTTTAAGCTAGTTGCTGTGTTCTTTGGCAAATTGTATCCGATTCAGTACGTCTTTTTTTTCAAACAGTTGGACTTCGTGGGAACTTCTTGTTAACAGATTAGCTTCACACAGGTGTATTTTAACTGTTACAGTACTCACAGGTAACTTAAGACTGTGCTGATCATCCTGGGAATGATCAATGACTGAGCCTTTGCCATTGTTTGAACCATTCAAATGGTAGTTTTCAGTTTTTTCCATGTCTCTAAGGATTTGCTTTCAATTTTAAAGAATTAGAGATGACTTTAGCTGAACAGTTCATCATCTGCACTTCTTTATAAGTTTTATCCCCGCCAATCATCTCTTTAATCAAAGTATACACAAGTACCTATATTTCTCTGGCTTTGAAGGACCACCTGTTTCACACTGGTTTCTTCACAGAATGATTAACCACACTAATTAAACTCCATACTGCTATTATTTTTAATGTATTCAATTATTAAATTATTCAAATACACAGATTGAAGAGCAAACAAACCATGAATGCGGGGTTTTCTAAGAATCTACTGCACCAACTGAAACTGTCATTTATAACAAATACGGTGATTTATCTGGTTAGTTATATTGGACTGCTTTGAACACTACTCAAGCAACATCAGACTTAAACACTACAGAAAAACATGCGCTATGTTGGACAGGATTGGTTATTTGTTAGAGACTGTAGTAATATTCAAAAGCACATGTTAATTTGGGTCACACAACCATACAATGTACAGCATGTTATGGTTAAACAAACAATTTTCATGATAAAGTACTGCCTCTAAGTTTTTAGTGACTTTAAAATAATAAATAAGGACATTTTATTGTCCTTCATTGATGGCTAACCTTTAGGGGACTTTATTTGATTCACAGTTTGAAAAAAGACAAAAGCCATTTAAAAGCCACCAAGTGGAAGGTAGAATTACAAGAGAAAAATTCAGTAGGCTAATAGCAGGCCAACATGTTTCTCATACAATGAGATAGAGAGAATAAAGTCCTCATTACCTAAAATAAACTTTAAATAATGCCTTTTCCATTGTACTTCCACAAACTGCCTCAGACGCTCTTCTATATGTGCTTTAAAATGAGGCTTTGTTATAGAACGTGCATATTACTGTTTATTTCAGCTTCACTTTCTACATGGAAAAAGCATAACTCACTCACTGGTGATGCTGAAAAAAGACATGGACTCTGACTGGAAGATCACACTAGTTCGTTGTAGTATTTAACCAATATATTATTGTGTGTGTTCTTTCATTTATTATTATTATACCCAATTAAACACGCATTTCTCCTCCTACAGTTAAAAAAGGATAGCACGGGTCACACTTAAAAATGACCGGGAATGTATGTGCGAAGTGTGCTTGTATACAGTTAACAGATATCTCTAACCAGGTGCCTGCTGTGCCCAAAATTTCCCATTGACTCAACATTGAGATATTCACACTGCCATAACATGAAATTTGACATGATTGGACCTGGTGCCAGTCTAATCAGTTCTCAAATATGTCCATTTACTTTCTAGAACTTCATACTGTGATATACCAGATCAAAGTGTCTCATTACATTCTTATTTATTCACCTACAAACACCAATCAAACTTTAAAATGGTAGAGATGGGTGTCCCCTGTAAGCTGTATAAATATCTAATTGATTGATGCCTTCCTTTTCGAATTATGATCATTTTATTAGACCCACCTCGGGATTTTACCTTTTTTCTAAAATGGCACATCTATGCCATTTCTAGGTCAATACACATTTCTTTTAGATCATAATGAAGGGCTAGGTCTCAGAAAGGTGCGCACGTGCACAAACATCAGGACAGGGAGAAAAGGGAAAAACTGCTTTGGCTACATATATTTTATAAATAAAAATGTGTAAAACTAATATTTACATGAATTTATGAATAAAAAAACAAGTAGATTTATGAAAATGTCACATCATTTGAGATTACTATAACTGCATTTAACATTACTGTCACAGGTGCTTAAAGACTGCATTTATACCCATAGATGCACCGGGGCAACACACATTGAAGTTTCTGCAGGAACTTTACTTTCTAGTTTAGATCTTGCACTTTAAATATTACCACCACTAATTACATTGTAGTATAACATTATATCATATTGGAGACTATATACCTCAATGGAGTGGCAGGGAGGGGAAACTGACTCTAATCTGAAGCGAGTGAATATATTACAAGAGTTAAGCATTTCATTGAGTTTTCTTAAAACAACAAGTCAGAGGATCTAGGAGCTATTCATCAAACTACTCCAATCATTCACCATCCTGAAAGCAAGGGTCCATGGGGGCGTTTTAACATAAGCTAAAACAACACATCTGTTCCTGACCCGTAGATGTTGCCGCTTTGAAGCCCCTCCTCAACCACATCTCAAAAACCACAGTGGACATGTTTCATGCTCTGCAGGCCGCTGTTTAGACTTCCATTAAAAGACTGCATCATGACGATGGCGTTTCAGAATTAGTTCACATTCACTTAAATAGACATTATAGTTATTTTTATACACCTACACTTACTGCAGGGTGTATTTATGACAAGTTAAGAGTGCCTATAAATTATGACACGGACACACACCCACAAAGCCCCAGCCTAGGAAATAAAGACGACTCACACTGGTCTAGCTCTAAAAATCCTAATATCAAGTTAAAACCCAGTTAGAATAAGTTATCATAGCCATACATGTAGTACAGGTTTTTCTAAAAGAACAGTGCAGTTGGGGTTAAATATGAATAAAGCTCTAGGACACATGTTGAAATTTACATGTGATTCCAAAATTGCAAGACACGCATTAAAATCTAGGAGGGCTCACATGTACTAAAGAGTAGGTTCAGTTGTGCTGATGTAATCACTATATTGCCAGAAGTATTTGCTCAACTGCTTTGACTCACATATTTAGCTGCTCGACCATGGAAACCCTTTCTATGAAGCTCTCTGCACAATGTTCTTGAAATAATCTGAAGGCCACATGAAGTTTGGAGGTCTGTAGTGATTGACTCGGCAGAAAGTTGGTAGCCTCTTCTAATTTGGGTGGGTGCGCAAATACTTTTGGAAATATAGTGTATATAAAAAAGAGCAAACTCCAAACATACGAGTCAGTTATAAACTAAGACTTCAAATTCAGGAAAATCACCCATTTCAGATTAAGCACTCCTCAGAATAAACCAAAACACTTTTAGAACTTAAAATACACCCATATAGACCACAAACATACCACCATGTATTTAAAACGTGTTGTGTAAAATCACACATCAGCATGAAACTAGAGGATTTGAACATAAGCTTGTCCTTTTTTCTAAACCCCTTCGTTTCCCCTCACTTTAATTCCTATCATTAAGATCCTTACAAGTCTAGTGCAACTTTCAAAATACCCATAGATTACATTTAACTTCCTTTAGCTTCTAATCTTATAAAATACAACCACAAATCAGAAAATACATTGGCACAATATAGCAAAGGCACCAAAATATTTTTTACATTTGCAGACAGAATAAACCAAAAGAAACGTATTTTTTCTAGTCAATTTCATTTGATTTGTTAATATACAGTGTTCATGCATTTTAGACCTGAATCACACTAGGATGGTAAAGCATCCATCACTATATAATGTTGTCATTCCTTCTCTAAACAACTTGTGAAAAGATTTAGGTCCCAATCATCCTCCAGCTGCATGTGCAACAGTAGAGGGTTATCATTATTGCATTAGAAAACTCTACACATTTAATAATAAAACGTCAATACTGCTGGCAGGTCAGTCCAGAACCTGAAGACTCTTCTTCCACATCCATGCATCTGTTGTGAGTTTACTAGGTAGTTTTAAAGCACTGGGTTGTTTAAATATCCTCAATGTATTGTGTAATATATTGCATTACACCAAAGTTTAAATGACTGCTGCCAAAAAATACTACCAAATCCAATTTATACTTTAACAGTCTGACAGTATTATTTTTGTCGATTCTCTGGAGCACACAATGTCAATTTTTTGTAATTTCCAACATGTGATGGTTCGTCCCAGATGCCACCGAGTCCAGAGAAGTTGGCACAGTTTCCAGATATAGTTAACATAAGGATTCTTGTTTGCACAGAAGATAACTCGGTTTTGTCAAAGGTATGCCAAATTAATTCCTTGCCCATGTGGTAACATCAGTTATTAATAAATACAGTTTCTTTATGCAGTGTTATCTGAAGATTCAGAGATCATGGGTGTTCAGGTTAGGCTTGCATGCCGGAACGATACACTGATAACATTTCAAGTAATCTAGAAGAATTTAAGTAATAATAAAAATAGTATTCTAAAACTGTCTGGATGGGAGTATATGTTACTCTAGAACCAGGATATACCTTTCAACATTGAAAGAGTCCTTCGAGATGCCCATGCCACACACACTAATACAACCCCATACCATCACAGATGCAGACTTCTGAACTGAGCACTAATAACTTGGGTTGTCCTTCTCCTCTTTAAGTCCTAAAAATACCGAGAGGTTCAAATTTTGATTCAACCACAGAAGTTTTCCAATTTGCCACAGTCAATTTTAAATGAGCCTTTGCCCAGAGAAGACGTCTGCGCTTCTGGATTTAGTTTAGATCTGGCTTCTTTAAACTATAAAGACTGAGCTGGAAACGGCAGATGGCACTGTGAATTGTGTTCACAGATAATGTTCTCTAGAAATATATTCTAGAAATAGAATTTCCAATACAGAAGCATGCTTGTATGTGATGCAGTGCTGTCTAAAGATATGATGTTAACACTCTGCAATTTTACTGTCGAACTCCTTTCTGATATTGCTCCACTAATTTTCAGCACAGAATTGGGGGAATGGTGATCCTCTTCCCATCTTAATTTCTGAGAGCCGCTGCCACTCCAAGATGCTCTTTTTATAACCAGTCATGTTAAGAATCTATTGCCAATTGACCTACTAAGTTGCAATTTTTTGTACCTTTAACTAGCCCCGTCCCAACTTTGAAACACTTTTTGATGTTGTCCATGTTCTATTGTGAATACAATCGGTTTTTGACATTTGTAAATTATTGCATTCCATTTTCACTTACATTTGTAATAATAATCATCATCACAGCTGTAGAGGAATTATCCAAATCTTTCTGTGAGGAACATGGCCCTTAAACATTTCAATCATTTTGATCCTCAAAGACTCAGACTTCATGGCTAATGCTTTTGTACCCTCAATTTTTTTGTATTGTGTTGCAGGAATTGAAGTATATTAAGTATATATTATATTTAACCACAGATAAAATAACTAATACTGACATATATATAAAATAAAATACAAATCAAAGCTGAACACCCATTATCTCTAAATCTTCAGATAACACTGAGGATAAAAACATTAAAAGTAAATGTAAGAAACATATTTTCTTGCTATTTAAATGCTCCATCTTACTATTTTCTTCTTTTAGGTTGTAATTCACTTAAATTATTAATAATTAGGTCTGATGACAAGAGTAAAGACGGCAGGAGTATAAATATACCAGAATATTAAAACATGATCTGTATAAGAACAATTACAGGATACATTTAGCTACATTTTTTTTTACATCCACCAGCATCGATGTAAAGTAAAAATTGCCATACTAGGTCTACACCATTGCCACATCCTCATCACCACAGTGAGCTTACCTGATAGTAGTTTCTTATGTGTCTGATAACAGTGCAGAGGTTCTGGATTCTGAGGTTGACGTCACTGTTCACTTGTTTGTTCACCCGGTGGTTTGTTGGATTTGGGTCTCTGAATTAAAAAATAATAATAATAAATTTTCAATTCACAAAAATACTATGTTCAATAAAACGATTCAGCGACTAAATTAAACTAAAAAAAAGGTATGCAAAGATGATTAAATGTAACACTCTCCAACAGCTAACTATGCTTCCTGCACACTTGTACTCTTGGAGTTAGTTAGAGTTAGCTGTTCAGCTAGTAGCTTCCATTTTGTTTTAATCTGCTAAACATAAAAATGTATCAAGTGAATTTAACTGGTCAAATATTCACTTGTGTTTTTTGACCATTTTAAAAATACTGATAACCTAATAAACTGATCATGAAGTGTTTAAAGCCATATTGAGACATCAATACACAGTTATAAACACATTTTCTTCTGTGACACGTAAAGCAGGACTTTTCGTCAGAGCAGCTTGACCAACAGACTGGCTCTGGCACACACAAGATGAGCTCCCACACAAACAAACCTTGTTTTTACCAGCCTCATTTACATTGGCTTTGTGAGACGCCATGCAAATTCTGCCAGTTCGAATCACCAGTAATACTGGCTAAGGAAAAGCTAAAAGTAATGACCATAGTCATTATTAGTCAAGTATATTCTATAAGCTGTCGTATTACTAGATGACACGGATAAAGCCATACGATTATTTGAAGTGTTTTGCCACAGGATAAAATATGACTAGAATTTTTATTGGGGTTGATTTCCAGAAAGCTTTTCAACCCATCTCTCGAATTGTAATATGTGCATCTCCTATTTTGTAATACAAGAAGTCCAGGATAAATGCAATGTGACAGAATATGTAAATGGGAGTCATACTGAAGCCCATGCATAATACAAGCATATACCATACTATAATCTCAAATGCTCCAGTCCCAACTACCCCCCCCCCCCCCCCCCATTATGAACAAAATATTTTCTTTGTCTGAACAGCAGCAGTCATATTCATTACTAACAGAGAGGCGTCTGCACAGCTTGATGGAAACAGGGTTAAAGGACACGAGGGGGGGCAGGGTCATGCAGGGACGTTCTGGTAATACAGTTGGGAATAACACAGACACAAACGCAAACAGTGAGAGACAGAATAATGGCAGAGTATAACACATGGTGGAGTCGCAAAATCACAACCAGCAGAAAAAAAAAATACTTGCTATATAATAGAATTGTCACAAAAATTGTCCTCCAACAACCACATGGCAGATTTGCTTCCTTTTGTCATCATTTCAAAAGATACACCAGACATTGAGTGCATAGAAGCATCTTCATTTTTAATTTCAAAAAGAAAGAGGGAAAAAAAAAACAGGAAGCCGGTAAGTCACCTACAATTTGCTGGGGTTACAGCTGAGCAAACCGAAACTCCTTACAAGTCATTTTCAGTTACAAAACAGGCGGCAAATGATGGAGCAATACAGCAACAATGATTGAAAAGACGCTTAAGAATATATATTTATCATCCCAAATATATCCCTTAACTGTTTATTACCAGCTCAAGATGACTATAGATTCAAAAAGTATAGCGTGCATTCACTGAGAGAAGCCAGGCATTAACACAAAGCGGTGTTACCACCTACTGTGATACAGACAGCAAAGAGATAGGATGTGGTTTCAGAAATACAAGCTACATGACAGCTGCAAGAGAAAACTAAACACACACACACACACATTTGTAGGCATTGCTGTTGGGGCCACTTACATGAGTGTCATGATCTTATGAAGGAAGACACCATCCACTAACTCCATGAACATAGAAAGCTTGTCCTCCGAGTTAGTAGCCAGTGGCCCAAAGGTTTTTACCTGTAAAAAAAAAAGAAGAGATGAACTATGGCTACATCAGCATGAGGGGGGAAAATGCTGATAGCATGAGGGGGGAAAAAAAACCTTATAATGCCTTATAGCTGTCAATTAGCACCCCCAATCAAAGCAGTGATTTCAATTTTGTTTAAAAGCAGACCGATTGGAAAACATATTCGACAAAAACATAACGCCTGGAGTCTAAGGGGAGAGGGCAGTGAGAGAGAGACAGACAGGATGTAGTGCCATGGTGGAGCGGTTGTGTAAAGTTCTGCAGGTTTTGTCAAACCATTTAAGCCAGTGTGACAATAATAATTATTAAGTAATAATGTTAAGTATCCTGCAGTGTACCTTGGTGAGAAAATGCCTGTTAAGGGAAAGCAACCATGCACAAGAAAATAACATGTGATATTACAGTAGTGTGTGATAGGACATGAAGGTAAATTTCCCCATTCTTATGCCACGAGCTTGCACATGTAACCTTAAGTAAACACAAATAACACGTGATCAGCTGAAAAATAACTACCCATGTTGGAACATAATACCATGTATTGATAAACTAATCAGGACAGTTGAAAACACACATGCATCACACATGGAAAAATAAGCCAATAATGTGCCTTAGTGTAAATCTGACGTCCATGTGGCACAGTAAGGACAGAACTGTGAATAAGTCTAAAATGATCAAATAGTTAAGATTTATAATATGAAAAACAACAGTGGTTAAGATGTTGTTCTACCAAAAGTTCATGTGATCAAATCCCACCTCTGTCGCGTCCTTGAGCACGGCCCTTAACCCTCAAATGCTCAGTTGTATGAATAGATAAATGCAAGTTGCTGTGTATAATAGCGTGTAATAAATTTAAAGGTAAAATAAGCCATAAATATAAAGGTAAAATAACACACAGGTGCATGTGCCCGCTCTTTCCTCATGTTCCATCCTCTTTCTTATCAGTGACTTACCCAAAGCACCAGTGGGGACTCCATGAAGCTCGCCATCAGCTCAGACACAGTTACATCCATTTTGAGAAACAGCAGTCACTTCCAAAAAAACAAACGGTTTTGCTACTCGGATTGACTATTACATTATTCCTAAATTCCACGCCACTGCTCCGAGCAGGACATTACCGCCGCGGTAAAAAGAAAGCCAACTTTATATAAAGAAACATATTTATCCTTCGCGCTCCAGAAAGATGCTCCCTTGACGAAAAGTAATAATTAATTAAACTGAAATAAATATCTAAGCCTCCTTCCAGGAACCTGTAAACGACGCCGTTAGATGTTTCTTGATCAGCTTTCACGGCACCATTTTCTCAGACATGCTGAGGGTCTCAAACAAAGTGAACTGTACAATAGAGCTCAAGCGTATGAAAGGGTAATAAACAGAGATAATAAAATATACATGTAAACGCATGCGTCCTAAACCGAACACGACTTCTCATAAGATTAAAATGAAATTAAAAAAGTTATGGAATCCTGCACTCTTGTATAAAGTTCCCGTCCTTCACGCACGCTTCATTGGCGTTACTTCGTTGCCGAGCATTCAACCTGTGCTAAACTGAATGGTGGGGCACAATGACAACCTAACCAGCCAATCATAAACAGGTTACCGCCTTCGTACTAAAAAAATAACCAATGAAATACAGCCTAGAGGCGGGGTAAATTATAAACTGACGTAATATAAGACAGAACGGTATGGCAGGTTACTTAAGAGCTTTTTGCTCAATAGCACCATCTGGTAGCCTTTGTCACGTCTTAGAACAAACTAATATAATGTCGGACGGAAGTAATTGTTTTTCTTCAATGCCCTCTGTCGCGTGTTCCTTGTACTAGTAATCTGGTCCCTGATAATCCAGTCCACGTTGTGCTGTTGTCCATCCAGTTTATTCTTGGTCTTTTACGTCGCCTGACTTCTTCCACAAGTCCTGTCATTACACCCCTTTCAATGCTAGCATGTGGGTGCCTCATCACATGACCGCAGTAGTAACGTTGATTGCGGGATTTGATTAGGTTCAGTAACTCCTTTTCTGTTATGGCCATACTGCAAAATTTCATCAATCATAGCTTGGTATTGGTGCTATTTGATTAGGTTTTCAACACCTCTGTGAATTTGAACATCACCACCATGCCCATTGCCAATCTTCACCTCACTTCACTGACACACTCTGCAGCATTTGTTACTCTACATGCAAAATATGTAAACATGTCCACTTTCTCCAACTTCTGCCTTTCACCATGATTTCTACTTATGGGTATATCCTTAGTGTTGGTTATTACTTTCATTTTAGCTGCATTGATCATGTTATATATTGCTTTATAAGAGACATCAGCTCCTGTAATTCTTTTTAGGTGGCCAATAAGACAATGTAATTGGCATATCTAGATTAAAGTAAAGTAAACACAATATATGAAAAAATTAAAAATAGTAACCATGTCATGCACCATCATTACTATGTGAGGGTTGGCATCACGGATGAGTATTTCATGTCATACTGAATACTATTACTGCCACAGATAACAAGCCAAATTATTATTGAATTATAACCATACTTAAGTTAATAAATAGCAATATAACCATTTAGAGAAAACATGGAAAAAGAACCAGTGCTCTTCATACACCTTGTAACTTTTACAAAAGGTTATCGCAAGTACAGTGTACATTACTTTTAGTACTTAAATATTGCACATTATTAAAGGATGTCACCTTATCAACAAAGGTATAGTTGATAACCCTTTTGCTTAAATGTACAGTTTGAAGAAATGTATTCATCAATTAAAAAAAAAACTAAAATTCTGCATTGCACTTTATTTTACTCTAAATTCATAGCTAGCCTATTTTCTCTTGTCTGCCGTGCTTACACCTCTGGGAACACACAGCAAAATGTTTTAAAGACAGATAAGTAAATAAAATTTGTATAATTTTATAATTTAAGGTACAGTACTGTGCAACAGTCTTGGGCACCCTATTTTTAAATAGAAAGCATTACGTTATAGATGTGTATCCATTAGAATATAAAACACAAAAAAATTACATAAAAATGTTACTATCTAAGTGAATTAGAAAAAAAAAAAAACATAATGAATGCTGATGGATTTACAGCAAAAAATTAATCAAGTGTAACAGTCAATGTCTCCAGAAGAATTGTGTCAGATCCTCCAAGACACTCTGTAAAATTTTCCAGCCAACTACTGTACATTACTGAGAAAATGGTTTAGGCACATGTCTACAAATATAACGAAACTGCTTCTATATAAATAAACACTATATAGTGTTACAGTAAACAGAACCAAACTAAAAGAAATCATGATCTGTTGTGTTGCTTTTTATTTAAACAGTGGTACGAGGTAGAATATGAGCAATCAAAACAGTTCTTCTGAAGATTCTGACCGTGCAAAACCCAGCAGCCTTCATTATGTTTCTTACTGTACATTCTGTTATGGAATGTACAGTATTATGAATATTACTAACAGACAAACATTTTGTTGCATCTTTAGTGTTGGTAAATGAATATTTGAGAGTATAAAATCCATTGTGTACTGACCAATTAATGCAGAATCCTTAAAGAATAAACATCTTTAACAAATACTAGTACTACATGGTATATGGTACCTACAGTACTGTATTCGTCTAATATTTAGGAGTTTATTATAATGACAACATTTCCTATGCTGTTTCCTAAGTAGTCAGCTGTACATAATTTAAAATAGACAGAAGATACACATGATATACTGCCCTCAGGTTTATATTACACTAAAGATTTAGTTGCTACCCTGCACATGTCCATACAAACCTCGATAACTCTAATTTATCCGATTAGTGCATGAAAAAAAGAGACTGGTAATTCCAAACAGATTTGACTCTATATTATTTATGCATAAACATATAAGTTGTCCCTGATAAATCCACTTCATATCAGTTTTTACTCTCTTTCTTTTATCCTGTCACATGGCTTCAATACCTTGTAATGACATACATTCAGATGGGTGGTACACATTGTTTCCATATACAAACTGAAATGTAATTATAGTCTAAATGCTTAAAAGTTTTTACAAAACACGGTTACTAATTTAATATAATCAAAACAATGGACATGTTGCATGCTTTTAATAGCTGCTTATAAAGTTAGGTTAGTCAATAAAGAGCATGTGACTTCTGTGGCATGTAATAATATAGCACCATATTAAATGAACATATCAATTCATGCATTAGAAAAAAAAAAATATTAGAGGCATTTTAGAGGTTTTGGATCATTCTTGGTTCACCTGCCATCTTGTTAAGTCTAGCAAATTTCTGTCTAATCTAATGGGAAAAAAACTAAACAATGAAAAGGTTTGTTGATAACTGTGCATCACTGTGCTTACTGCACTCGTATTGAATCTATACAGTAGTGTACAGTGTGTAAACCAAAGCTCCTGAATAAACCTCTCTATGGCTATTTGACATTTACAAGTAAATCTGTAACGTTCCAATTGTAAATTGTACAAGTTTCAACACAAAGAGCACAGTATTGCATTTTACAACCATTTTTATGAACTATGGCAAATTGTGAAAATGTTTAATATGTGATAATGTATATACTCATTATCATACTGAGCACATGTGCCTAATAAAATATCAAGTAATACAAAAAAATGGTTAATTGTGAACATAGCATTCCTATGCTTTTGTCTGAATGTGAATCTGTTTAAGGGAAAAAAGAAAAGAAAAGCTAAGCAAATACGTGGACCGTAGCAAAAGTTCATACAGGCATACATACAGGCACAAGTGTAATTTTCAATCATAAAAATAAGCATATTGTAAACAGAAAATGCAGATAGCATGTTAATAAAAATCAGTTTGTCCATCCCTCCTCTGTGGTTTCTGATTGCTCTTTCTGAGGTCCTTCTCACTTCTTTTTAGTAAATAAAGTAAACCTCTTCTCCTTTTCCTTCTTGGCAGAAGGAACATCTGAGGCAGTGGAGGATGAAGGAAGGGGCAAACTTTGGGCTCGAGATTCTGAGGGCCCTTCTTCTGGCTCATCTGTTACATACTCTGATGCTTTATCTATGCCCCGAGTCCAGATCTTCAGTTCTTCCTGTGGAGGTAATATATCATCATGAATATAAAAAAATGGCCTGTCTGATAGTTCTGAGTGTCAGAATGCATGCAGGTTCTGAGTGTTGTTGCACAAACATATTATAGATAGAGGAACTAGCAAACTTCTCAATTGTATTATTTTATTTCATATAATTATACGAACTATATATGCTGTGGTTATGGTTAGTACCAACCTATGGCACTGAGGGACCACAACGTCTTCTTTTGGTTTCATTTTAGATATTACTTTATGTATTATATTATGTAATACTGAAAATATATAGATGATATGGTACATAAGATTGAATAAGATTACAATAAACATATGGACAATGCTTATTTGCTTTTTGCCTTATTTATTTATTTAATCAGATATGGTGAGAAAACAAACCCAGCTAGTTTCACTTTAATTCAACTGTAGCAAGTGGATCACTAGGTTTGAAAATGGCCTATATATTGCCAGAATGCTAAAAGAATTTTCTTGAAACCATCATATGTTACTGCTCATGTTATTACTCTGACAACATTTAAAATACAATATCAATGACAGTTCTAACGGGCACAGAATTCATTTGTGTAATACGTTACACAGAACAGATATGTTAGATTTAATAAATAATAATAATATCATACACCGTCATTGCTTTGCAATAGTTGCTTCACAGATGTACTCTGTGGTATAGGCAGACTAAGCATCCCGATATCTTGTCAGCGGTTGCAGCCCTGATGAATGGAAACCCCAATTACTAACTGTCCTGGATTTTTTCAGCAGCTCGCACTCTGCCACATGAGTAATCCTGACTTTGTAAGGTTTACTTAGGTAATGAAAAATGACATCATCTGTCAACTCTCATTTCTGGTGTTAAATAGTGTGTTAAATGCATTCTGGGAAATAACTGACCTCATCTCTACACTGGAACAGGTATTCACTTCCATCTTCAAGACTATAAAATGCAGAAAATAACAGAGAATTGATTCAATATTTATTCCCAGGAATTAAAAAAAGAAATTGTTGGTTAGGTTACATAGAAATCCTAAGAGTTTAAATTTATTAACTAAAATAATGGTGACTGATCCAAATAGCTGTAAAAACTCCATGTTTTTGAATACAAAAATACATACTGTTTTAAATAAACTGTTACATAGACTGATTCATTAGATTTCTGCACCCACTTAATCAAATTCAGGAATACAAGTGGTGCAAAACAAGGCAGGAAAAACAATAGACCTGGTGCCTGTATCACAGTATACACACACACACAC
>JAOUQT010309020.1:0-15202 GCA_025769995.1 Xyliphius kryptos | reverse complement strand
ACTCTGCGTTACGGTCACATTTCTGTACTAAACTCTGCGTTACGCTCACATTTCTGTACTAAACTCTGCGTTACGGTCACATTTCTGTACTAAACTCTGCGTTACGCTCACATTTCTGTACTAAACTCTGCGTTACGGTTACATTTCTGTACTAAACCCTGCGTTACGCTCACATTTCTGTACTAAACTCTGCGTTACGGTTACATTTCTGTTCTAAACTCTGCGTTACGGTTACATTTCTGTACTAAACTCTGCGTTACGGTTACATTTCTGTACTAAACTCTGCGTTACGCTCACATTTCTGTACTAAACTCTGCGTTACGGTCACATTTCTGTATTATACCCTCTTAGGTGATTGACATTGTATATGCTGAGTTCTGTTTCATGGTGTTCCCTGCAGGTCTTTCCGGTTTGGAAGGACGAAATGGTCCCATTAAGGCAAACAGCCGGGTCCTGTTTTCTCTCATTCTTATTGGTAAGTGTTTCCTCCTCAGGATTCAGAGAGTTTGGTTCCCACTCCCCAGTAGTGGCATAATAATATGCTTTTAAATCCTGCACTCCGAATGGTTGTGTGATTAAGAAACCCGGTTCTAATCCTGCTTATTATCCACCAATTACTGTCAGCTCTCCACTGCTGCACTAAACCTCGCCTGCAGCCATGTGATTCAGAACCGACTGCAAAGAACGCAGCACTGAGCGGCAAAGTACTCACATTATTATAGTTGTGATTTGTTCAGAGTCTGACTGTATGAACAAAGAATCACATCAGTCTAAAAAAGACAGAGAATCAGAGTTTAATTCACTGACTCATGGAACCTTTTTTTAACAAACACCATCAAGACGTTCCAATTTGAACACCGATAATATTTAGAACGTTCCCGTTGGGGCACCAATAATATTTACAATTGAGAATTATTGATCGTTTAAAAAGATTCTTGAGAAAAGATTATTTAAAGAGATTAATTCTTAAGAGATTAAGACTTTTAAGATGCGGTGAAGAGGTCAGAACGTAAATGATTCATTAGTGACTCCTTGTTGTTACCCTGCATATGACTCAGTGAATCATTTAGTGACACATCAGGCCAAGTCAAGGCATTTTAACTAACAAAGCATTCGACTCTTTTCTTGTTTAGTAAAGAAATACTTAAATCACTGTGTGTGTGTGTGTGTGTGTGTGTGTGTGTGTGTGTGTGTGTGTGTGTGTGTGTGTGTGTGTTATATAGGCCTCCAGTGTGTATCCACTGAGGGCCGAATCCTCCAGCTGTAGAGAGAATGAGTTCTACAACCACAGCAGCAGCAGCTGTCAGCCGTGTCCACAGTGCCAACCAGGCCAGGAACCTTACATGGTACCACAGTCCTCCTCTGCTCCTCCTCCTCTACTCTCTTTCCTGTTGCTCTCTCATTATGCTTTGATGACACTTTGACTTCTGATCTTTAGAACAGATCAAAAAGTGCCCTTGATCTGTAGGCAGCCTCTGTAGGTCACCTACTTAATGATCACCGAGAGCCACATCAAGGAGATCCAACCTCCGAAAACAAAAACACGTCTCCTTCCAAACCTTTAGAACTGCTTTCCTTGCAGCGCTGACGGGCGCTCTTAGAATAAATACTAAACTCAAAGCTACAATTATATTTTGGGGGAAAAAAAAATCTAAATATCTAAAATTGATCATAAAAGCATTTTGTGGCACAAACTGTAAAAATAAGACTGAAATAAATTCTAAAACAAAGATTAGTATTAAGCATTCAGACTAAAAGTTGCTGTTTCAAAAGTTTATTTCCAGAGAATCAAATTTAAAATGCCTTTCTAAAATGATTATCAGAAATAAAGCTGCAAGTGTTTTAATCCTCGAAGTGAGCGACTCGTTCTGGTTCCGTGTGCATGATGTCATCGTGTGAAGCCGATCTGTAACTGCAGGGCAGAGCCACCGTCTGAAGTGTAGCGATTAGAGTCATTAAGGTTATTAAAGAGATCAAAGGGAGTGAGATAAAAGAAAGGAGGTGGAAATAGAGATATTGTTATTATTATTGGTTCTGTCGCTGTAGTGATGATGCCTGGTGTGAAGGATTGAGTTGTAAGTGGCATCCTGCCCGGGTCTGACACGTGTGTGTGTGTGTGTGTGTGTGTAGAACTGTGGGTATGGTGTAAAGGATGATGGCTACAACTGTGTGCCCTGCCCCTCTGGGAAGTTCTCCAAAGGAAAGTACCAGATCTGCAGACGACATAAAGACTGCGACGCCTTATACCGAGCTACCATGTTAACACCGGGTACCAAGGACAGCGACGCCGAGTGCGGACCCTGTTTACCAGGGTACGTACACAACACACACACACACACACACACACACACACACACACGCAGGAACTGCTCAGTAGACAAAACCTGATACAGCTACACACGACTGAAAACAAGCTAATCTAAAAGAATCTCAAGGTTCTAGATAAATCCCAGCGGCCTCACGGACCATCCGCCATGTTTCCAGACTCCAGGGTTCACTGACACACAGGAAAAAAAGTCCACTAGTTTACAACCTCCATCCTGTCTTGAAACATTACATTAAACGGGGTGTGGCTTTTAGCCCTACTTAAATGTGATTGGCTTCCTCGGATAAAAGTTTTTGCCTATTTTAAAAGACTTGCAGGTTTGTTTAACTCCTCCCTTTGCCCACACATTCCCATTGGGAAACCCATAATCTTTAGAACGTTCCCATTGGGAAACCCATAATATGTAGAACGTTTCCATTGGGAAACCCATAATATGTAGAACGTTCCCATTGGGAAACCCATAATATTTGGAACAATACCATTGGGAAACCCAAAATATTAAGAACGTTCCCATTGGGGAACCCATAATATTTGGAACAATACCATTGGGGAACCCATAATATTAAGAACGTTCCCATTGGGGAACCCATAATATTTGGAACAATACCATTGGGGAACCCATAATATTTAGAACGTTCCCATTGGGGAACCCATAATATTTGGAACAATACCATTGGGGAACCCATAATATTTGGAACAATACCATTGGGGAACCCATAATATTTGGAACAATACCATTGGGAAACCCATAATATTTAGAACGTTCCCATTGGGGAACCCAAAATATTTAGAACGTTCCCATTGGGGCACCCATAATATTTAGAACGTTCCCATTGGGGCACCCATAATATTTAGAACGTTCCCATTGGGGAACCCATAATATTTGGAACATTCCCATTGGGAAACCCATAATATTTTGAATGTCACATTGGACCTGAACCTCAGATTCAGATTTTTGGAGATGAAGACCCTCATCCGCTCCATTGTTGTGTTCTTTGGTTCTTCAGGTTTTACATTCTGGAAAATCGTCCGCGGAACATCTATGGGATGGTGTGTCACTCCTGTCAAAATGCCCCACGCAACACCAAAGAGTGTAAGATCCTGAATATTACTAATGTGTCCCTTATTCATCCTTTCACATCTCTGGTGTGTACTTTGGTATTTTCACCTCATTGTTGTGTCATATAGATGGACTTTGTAGTTCTACAATAACATTCTGTAGTCCTTTGGTTTCTCTATGTACTTTGTTAGTCCCCTTCAGGTGAGCAGGACCCCCACCAATGGTGGTGCCACCCATTAATCCACCTGCACCACCACATCAGTCACTGCAGTACTGAGAATCATCTACCACCCTAATAATACCTGCTCTGTCCGTGGTCCTGATCATCGGGGTTTTAACAAATTATACAGAGAAACAGAGGAACTACAGACTGTTTGGTAGAACTACAAAGTCCATGAGTATAAACTCGAGCAACCAGCGGTTTTGGATGTCTGTGTGCCTCCATCTATGTGGAGACAGTTTGGGGAAGGCCCAAACTGTGGAAGGCAAGCTTTAAAAAAAACATGGCTGAGTGAGTTTGGAAGAGAAAGGAGAAGTCCTGACCTCAACTTCATCCAAAACGTTTGGGAAGAACTGGAACAGAGATTGTGAGCCAGGTCTTCTCATCCAACACCGGTGCCTGACCTCGCGAGTCGAGTGCTCCGGCAGATTCATATCCATATATGTATATAACCTCAGCAGATTCCTGTCAAAATAAGACGCTTGGTTAAAGGTTAATTAAAGGTTTAAAAACTATGCAGACGAAAACAAGCCAAACGAGCCGGCGCTTGTCGGCTAATCACCAAAATTACAGGAAGCTTAGAGAGCCGCGCCGTTTAGAACACCGCGCGGTGGGAACATAAAACGTCTCGTACAGGAACACAGAGGCTCCACAGACAGAACATCCATGATCCTCTTTAACGTAAAAGTTTGATGATTATCATGTGGTTGTTATGAGACTTAAATAAAGAACAATGATCGGCCACTTTATTAGAGACGCCTCCCTGTGTCGCCCGTCAGCTCCTCTTCCCATAGAGTTGGACTTTGTAGTTCTACAGTTCCATTCTGTAGTCCATCTGTTCCACACCATACTCTGTTAGTCCCCTTCACTGTGCTCTTTGACGATCAGGACCATGGACGGAGCAGGTATTATTATGGTGGTAGATGATTCTCAGCACTGCAGTCACACTGACATGGTGGTGCAGATGTGTGTTGCACCATCATCCCGTCTGCAGCATCCTGCATCACTGATGGAGGTTTAGTTTAGAGGATGAAGAACATAAACTGTGCAGCAACAGATGACCCACTGTCCCTGATTCTACATCCACAAGGTGGCGCAATAAGGTGTATGTGTGTATTAAAGTATACAGTGAGTGGATACAGGGTTTAATCCATGCTGAGAATCATCTCCCACCATAATAATAGCTGCTCTGTCCATGGTCCTGATCATCGGCGAACAGACTGAGGGGGACTAACAGAGTGTGTAGAGAAATAGATGGACTACAGAATGGAACTGTAGAACTACAAAGTCCATCTGTACGGTAAAAACATGAGTCTCTGATGAAGTAGCCGCTGAGATTATAAACGTTCTCTGCCTCGATACACATAAATAACACTGCTTCCATCTTCAGGTATGCGAACGAACACTGCTTCTACAAACCGTGGTTCAGGAGCACCGTCTGCCGGCACCACCACCTTCCCTCACGCAGTTAAAGGTTAGAACTGTGATGGATCATAAGTTCTGAATCAAAGCAACTTTTTTTCTGACATAGAACCTCCCTTCTTTAGATCCAACAGGGCAAGGTCACCTGGCAACAGCACTAATTATTGCCATGTCAACCATCTTCATCTTGGCCATCGCCATCGTGATGATCATCATGTTCTACATCCTGAAAGCCAAGCCGAGTGTCCAAGGTGAGACCATGGTTCTGAAATTAGGCCTTTGGAACGTTCTCGCATGTTTCTGATGGGTGGGTGTGGTAACTCAATAGTTAGGGTGTTGGGTTAGCACGCCAAGGGTTGGGGGTTCAAATCCCAGGTCCAACGAAGTTATCAATGTGGGTCCTTGAGCAAGACCCTTAACCCTCACTGCTCCAGGGCAGCTGGATGGAACCCTGTGTTCCAACCCCAACTACTAATTGGGATACTTGTAAGTCGCTTTGGATAAAAGCATCTGCTAATTGACCAAAATGTTTTTATGTTACCCACTTAGAACCGTAAGAACTGGTTCTCTATCACGTTTGAATCAAACTGATTCAAAAAACTGATTCAACCCCCCCAAAATATCTGGCTCAGTGCCTATTGAGTTGTTTAAGGGAATCGACTCACTGAAATGAGGCGGGACGGTGGCTTAGTGTCCAGCACATTCGCCTCTCAGCGCTGGGAATTCTCGGTTTGAATCCCAATCTGGGTGGTTTTCACGTTCTCCATGTGTCCGCGTGGGTTTCCTAAGGGTTTTCCGGTTTCCTCTCACAGTCCAAAAACATGGATTCAAGGTAAATTAAATGCTCCAAATTGTCCCCAGCGTTGGTGTATGAGTGGGTGAATGCCCAACGATGGGTTGGCGCTCTGTCCTGGGTGTACTTGCCCAGCGCCTAAGACGTTCTCCCGTGGATTGGCATGGGGACCCCCCTGAAAGAGTATTTTAATATCCTAGTCTCAGTTGTCAATAAAGAGCCCATTCAAAATTACAAACGTTTTATACGTTTTATTACATTACAACACTTTGGAATAATATTGGAGGCCTAAATGTAGGAGTTTGTTTGAACCCAGGGACATGTGGTGCTGCATACATGTGGTGAAAGCGGTGTCATTATGGGATGTAATGTGGCCCTGGGTTTGTGTCTGCCATTTATTTTTGTTTGGTGAAGTGGGAATAATAAAGTGTAAGTGGGAGCAGATGAGCGCTGGCTGGTGGTCTCGCGGCTCCACAGACCTAAAAACACGCGCACATACCGACATCCCTTCCAATGTTCCCCCAGTGTGGAGCAGGAATTAAACAAAAACAGCCGGCTTCCATAAGAGAACACGGAGAACTTATCCACCTCCGTGAGCGCCGCGAGCCTGGTGCTGATGAGAAAGCCCTGCCTCACCATCGGCAGTCCAATTCATCCCAAAGTCAGAAATCAGTACCCTGGACTGGAATCCATCCCCAACAAATTCTGCAGAAGTAAGAGGCTTTTGATTTTAGCTGTCAACCAATGGGTGCACTCCCACCATTGATGGGAGTGGGCAGGGCTACAGATTATATTGTTGCCCACCATCCACTGAATGATCCACTGATTTAAATCTTAATTGTCACCCACTGTTACCTCCAGTCCACTCTGGAGGTCTGACACGCAGCTGAGTGCTGTAACATGAACATCAACCGTCAGTGGAAGTGAGAACTCGGGAAGTCCACATACATTTGGTTATTTAAGCAAATACTTTTGAATAAACTGTGACGACAAGTTCCATTTGTTTCCAGCATGCTGTTCGGGGCAGATAGTGAAGAGCATAGAGGCACCAGTCAGTAAGCAGGAGGAGAAGAAGGAGGTCCAAGGTCAGTGAAATTAGTTGTGAGAACTTGGTTCATATAGAACCTTTGGTTTTATTCCTGAGGAGTATTAATAGATCCAATCAGGAGTATAATTCTTGGTTCTCCACAAAATGGTACCGAGACCCAAGTGTAGTTCACGGTACTACTACTGGAAAGTGTTCTTAGCTCTCTGATGTACAGCACTGTGCTCTGGAATGTTTGGCGCTAGTTCCTTACTTCAGGCTATAAATTCTCTGAGTAATGCCTCCATTATTCAGCTCCACTGCTCCTCTATGAGATTAAAGACTGAAGCTGACACATCAGAGCTACGGGTCACGAGGAGCTCCTCGGAGGTGAAGGTGCACGACCTCCGGCACCAAGGAGTGTCTCAAATAAAGGGGTTTAAAAGAAAACACCGCAATGAGGCTTAACATTAAATAATTCATCATTTAAGGAAAGTTCCCAGAACTTACACCATTATATAAAAAAGTTCTTACAACTCAAATATGGCTTTAAAGAACATTTCCCCTGACCTAAAATCCCAGAACCTAAATTCAGCACTTATGGAAGGTTCCCAGAACCTCAATACAGTATTCGAGGAGCTCTAAATAGTTCCTGAAACTTCCAACAGCATTAAAAAAGTTCTCAGAACCCTAACACAGCATAGAAAAAATGTTTAGGGAACCCATTAGGCATTAAAGAAAAGTTACAAGAACTTTAAAAGAGCATTGAATAAAAGTTCCCAGAACCTTAATATAGCATTATTAAAAATATTCCCAGAACCTAAAACAAGCTGAACACTGAACGTAAAACATTCTGTAAAATTTACAAACCACGGTAAAAGATCATGGAACCCTTTAAACTCAATTTCTAATATTAAAGGTTCAGTTTTCAAAAGTTAACTTTATAAGAACCAGAAATTGTTCGCTGGATAAAGTGACCTCAATCAAGTTTAGCAGAATAACATTTTTATCGTGTAATTTTGTCGTAGCTTGTGTGTTAATTAACTGATTGTCTTGTTTTATTATTATTTTTTTTTTACATTTTACAGAAAATGTTGTGATCTTTACAGAGACGGATGAGTTCAAGGCTCCGCCTACAAAAGTTGTAAAAAGGTAGGTTGGTCCTAGATGTTTAGCTCCTCCCACTTTTGAGGATTAAAAACACTGGAGGAACTTAATTAGCTTAACATAAGGAGTTTTTATACAACTCGGAAGGTTCTCAAAAGGTTCCTAATGAACATTCAAAAAAGTTCCTGTAATCTTACAGCAACAGTAAACTTGTTCTACCTGGAAGCTTCACAAATATTTCTTGAGATCTTTTTCAATTGTGAACATTCTCCAGAGAAAGGAACTGAGAACTCTACTCGGAACTAGATTGTAGAACACTTCTCAGGTGGAGAACCAAAACCTCTACTTTGGAATAGATCTAAAAACACTCTCCAGACAAGAAACTTAGAATTCAACTTCTTCGCAGACTCAATTCAGACTAATTTAATGGAGAACCCGGAACTATAGAGATTAGATCTGAAAACAGTCCTTTAACGAAGAACAGGAACTCAAATCTAAACTATAAGTAGGAATAATCCTTAGATAAGGAACTAAAAACTATACTCAGAAATAGATCTGAGAAAATGGATTCCAAGATCTAAGAAGAACATTCCTCAAATAAGAAACATAGAACTCTTAGGACTAGATTCAAGAACACTTCTGTGATAGAGTTCCAGGAACCATAATCAGGATTAGATAAAAGAACAGTCCTTTTATGGAGAGCAGGAACTAGAATCTAAACTATATGTAACAACAATCCTCCTAATGAACCTAGAACTCTACTCAGGACTAGAGCTGAGAGGAACCATTTAATGGAGAGCCAGGAACAGAACTATGGCCAGCACTGTCTAATGGTTCCCAGCAGTGTAAACAGCCAACATTCTGATTTTTCTCAAAGGTCTAAAGGGAACAGCGAGAACGTTGAGAAACTGTAAACAGGATGTTACAGCTTTATAAAGGTTACAAGAAGATATAGCTTTAGTTCCAGGTTTTATTAATACTTGTGGAAAGGTGGACCGGTTACAGAACCGCTACATCGCTCTTTACGTGTTTTATATGTTTGTTAGCGTTGTAGCATCACACAGTCAAGTAAACGAGTGGTTTATAAAGTCTGAAGTTAAAGACCACACAAAGTAAACAACCCCCCCCCCCCCACCACCACCACCACCACCTGCCCCTCAAAGTCCAGACGTGTGTTGTGGCTGAGCAACGCATGCCAAACCTTGTGCTAATGCTAACCGCTGCCAAGCTATCGTGTTTCTGTGAAACAATGACGTTCTGTTCCAGTCTGTTTACAGTTAGCTGAGCTACATGCTAAACAGGAGGCTAATCACAGCGCTAACGCGCCTAAATCCTGGAGCAGGAACCAGAACAAATTAAAGACCAAAAATTTAAGTTTAGCTAAAAAATCTGATGTATAAATGTAATATCTGCTTCTGAGGTAATTGTGTGGGGGGGAAAAAAAATGGAGTAATGATCTAGAAATTCACATTTTCACATTTAAGTTTATTTAAAAAAAGTAAACTTTAGAGTTTTTTGTAATAATTTTTAAAGTGTGGGTTAAATGGCTCTTTTTGGATAAATTACTAATCAAAAAATTAATCAAGTGTAGTTCTTTATTTTTAGTCATTACATTAAATGTTAAAATTTTTTTACAAAATCTAATGAAAGATTCTGTGTTAAATATTTAACATTTTACAAACTTTTTGTTTATATATTTTTTTTATTTTACTTTTTAAATTTTTTATATTTAACTTTAGAAGATTTGTTTAATAATATTTTGTTAAAACTATCGTTTTTGAGGTACAAATATTAAAAATATAACATTTTCGGGATGAAATGAACCTTTTTATGTGCAAGTATAATTAAAAAAAGTAATTCAGTGTAATTCAGGCAAATTCAGTAATATTATCAAACAAAAAGTAAATTATTTTCTTTAGGTTTATATTAAATTAAAGTTAAAAAAAACTTAGTTAAATTAGTTAAGTAATTAAGGTTTTTAAGCATTGTTGAAAAACATTTGGTTAAACTTGTGTTTATTGTTTTTTACAGTTTTTTTTATATTTAAAGTTGTTTGTTTTGATTGTATAAATTAATTTCCTGATTTTTTTTGATTGTTTGGATTACAATAATGATAAATGATGGTTTTGGTTAAATGGGTAACGTGTTATTAACACTGTATTCCTCTCTTTTTTGTAACCCGTAGTGAAAACGACGCTTCGTCAGAAAACGAACAGCTTTTGAGTCGCAGCATTGACAGTGAAGAAGAGGCTTCACAAGAAAAACAAGAGATGTCTGACCTCTGCCTTTTGTCTCTCGTAAATCTGAGCCGAGACCGAACCTGCTCCAGCAACAACGTCAACAACGTCAACAACGTCAACAACAGCAAAACTATAGCTGTGAGTCAAAATACACATGAAATGAAGTTAAATAGTCTGAAAATGTAGACAAACGCTCAGATTTAACACGTTTTAGTTCAAATAAATGAACATAACCTTTGTATCTACCCACTTTGGTACCTATCTACTTAGGTACCTACAAATTGATCTACTTACCTACTTCTGCACCTACATAGCTACCTTCTTAAGTACCTACCTATTTACGCATGTTCCCAGCCATGTAGCCATCTACTTACATTTGCACCTACCTTCTTGCGTATCTACCTGATCAGAGCTCCTTGTGTTCTGTCTCATTAGATTCACAGTCGGAGAAAGAAAATCCTGGACCTGTACAGCAAGGCCTGCAGCGCTGCTGAGGGTGAGATGCTTTATTGCTACCACAGTGAACTAGAACCCATTAGTTTCAGGTTCTCTTCTGATTAGAATCAGCTGGTTGCTTCAGCTGCCAACAGAATGTGGGTGTGGCTAAGGTTAGGCCTGGGATCGGTGGCTCTCTGTAGGATCTTTCAGGCTTTGCAGTGAAGAACCTGTCTGAGAACCTTCATGGGTTTTGAGAAGATCCTTCGGCGGCGCAGCATCACTCCAGAAACCCCGCCCTCCTCATAAAGCGCAGAGATTCATTGCTGTTTGCTTGTCTGCAATAAAAGTGTGGCTTGTTTGGAAGCCGGTGCAGATGGAGACTCGGGGTGGAGGACATCTGTCATTCATCTGGCATCCTGAACACATCAAGGTTCAGCAAGCCGAGCGGGGCAACTTCCCACGGTGGAGGAGGGAGGGGGCAGGGGTGATGAGGGTACAAACATGGAGGTGGATTTAACGAAGTGGCTGCAGAGTTCATTTTAAACTTGTAATGAATTCAAAGCTGAAATGTTTCCTGGTTTTCAGGTCAGAGTCCCGTGGAGTTACCCTTCGACTGCCTGGAGCGAACCAGCCGCATGCTCAGCGCCACCTACAGTGCGGAGAAGGCGTTGGTCAGGACGTGGCGCCACCTGGCCGAGAGTTTCGGGTTGAAGCGGGACGAAATCGGGGGCATGACGGACGCCATGCAGCTGTTCGACCGCGTCAGCACCGCCGGCTACAGCATCCCAGACCTGCTGGCGCGACTCGTCCAGATCGAGAGGCTGGACGTGGTGGAGGCCTTGTGCTTTGACATCCTGGGAGCGGCGGCGCCCCCCTCTGGCCAGCATCTGATTGTGTCTTCACGCTGTGCTAGTGTGTGAAGAAACCATCGACGCATCGATTCGGTGTGCTCCAAAGTTTACAAACTGCACCGCCCCCTTCTGGCTTGTACCTCGGTACTCCTTATACCCAAGTGCAATTATCCTCTCCATGCTCCAATTACAGCGCCCTCACTGGTGTGGCTGGCACTTTTTTTTTTCAATTACGCAATAACGAGGATTGAACATAACGCTGAAACTTCGTATGTTGTGCTAAGAAGACTGCATTTGAGAAATATTTTTATGATATACATTTAGCTAATTCAATAATACGCAAAGCCTTGCTGATACACAACACCCCACGGGCCGGAAGGCTTGTGTTTTTACCTTTTTATTTATCGTTAAATGTGAATTGGTTTATTGTTTTACAGTTTTTTCGCTATCGTCCAACGCTAAATCTGAAAACGAAAATAGGCGTAGCGACCTCTTGTGGTTAAAATATATTTAAGTAATTTGAGCAACAAACAGAAAAACAACACTTTGGTCTGCTTACGTCTTTATGTGACGAGTTTTAACCTTACGTTCTTTTCAAGTCACGCAAATAACAGTATAGATATTACGTTAGCGCAATCGTTAGCACTTTTGTTACACAACCAGAATGTTCTGGGGTTGCTACCCGCTCAGCATGAACAAGTGCAAATAACGTAGAAACAAAGGACACGAACAAATGAAGTTAGAGCGCCACCCTGTGGGGCTACGTTCCAGCATGAATGAACAGAGTAGCGCCCCGCGGTGGATACTTTGTGTTTTTTAAAGAAAAATCATTAATTTCTCAAAACTCTTATGCCCCCTACTGGTTAAAAACAGAACATGTTTAGCATCTGGACCTCACAGTTGGAGTTTCGTTTAAAACACAATACATATCGGACATTGTGTTGTGCAGTAAACAATGTTTTTAAAACAGGAATCTTTATAAAATAAGAGTCCGGGGCGTTGGACACGAGAGTGCGGCATCTTATTGCGGCTGTAACGAGCGAATTTACGACCCTTGGTGTGAAGTGCCTGTGATTTCCAGCACCTCGTTACAACGAAAGGCCTCCAGGCCAGTGGACGGAAATGAGAAACGTCGCAGAAGAACAGACTTTAATTAAACGGACCCCCCCCCACACCACCACCCACCTCATCCCACGGCTCTGGCAACATGGGAAGAACTTTTTTTAGTACCTAGAACCGAGGTCATTTTATTCTCAGAGCTCGAGGAGCCGGCGTGAGGCATGGACATCTGGTTAGCATCAGTCTGTACAGAGTTCCGTCATGAACATTTTAATATCAGACCTGAGATCAGTGTATATATAACTTATTATTGTACATACGACTCATCCTAATCAATAAACCAATTATATATCAGCTCCACCCTCCAGCCTTATTTACATCAGACACAGGGTTGGAACCATCACCCACATCATCTTTGGCATGAAGTGAATCACTGAATCATATGCCCATTTGTCATTTAGTGAGCCAGTTTTTGAATCAGTGAATCATATGCCCATTTGTCTGTCATTTAGTGAGCCAGTTTTTAAATCAGTGAATCATATGCTCGTTTATCTGTCATTTAGTGAGTCAGTTATTGAATCAGTGAATCATATTTAGTAAGTCAAAGTTAAATGTCTAAATCAAAGAATCATTTGCTCCCTTCTTTATCATAAGATCATGTTAAATCAGTGAATCATGCACACATTCATTAATCAGTGTTTGATTCATTTAATCAATTGAGACTCATTCGGTCAGTGTGTAAATTCATGATTCATTTACTCACTTCATTCTCTTTCATTCAGTGAGTCGTTTGTTTACGTATCTCCTGTTCTGTGAGTCAGTTATTGAATCTGCGAGTCATTCGAACATGGTTCTCTATGAGAACGTTCTCAGAGTCCTCATGAGGACCCTGATTCTATCCAGATGTGTAAGTAGAGGAGGAGAAGGTGCCGAGTTTGGCGGCGGCAGCTCAGTATTTGTAGAATGATGTCGATATTATCGAGTTACATTAAACACCGACAAACAAACCTGACAGGTCATAAATAAAAAAAGATTCACACACTTGCGCACGCACACGCACACACACACACACAATAGATATATGACCCATCCATTTGTTTGCATGCACTCGATTATTTAAACAGAATTCAACTACTCACTGAATGAAAAAGAATCAACCAAATGAGTCACTGATTCAAACACTGACAAATGAATTGAAAAGAAGGGCAGCTAAATGATTCTCTGATTCAACTTTGACAAATAAAAGTAAAAGGTAACTACATGACTCACTGAGTCAAACACTGATCTATAAATACAATATTGGCAACAAAATGAATCACTGATTCAAACTCTTTTGCATATAAACAGAAGAGAATGGCACCTAATTGACTTGTTGATTTAAAGTACAATTAAATGACTCATTGATTCAAGCAATGATTACAAACTAAAAGTAAAAGTAAACTAAAATGAGTCACATGGTCAGTTTGCTCTGATGTGTCCACATATTTTTGAAGCTGCCTCTCTGTAGAATACAAGGATTTGAATTTTTGCCCCTCAGAGCAAATGAACAAGGGTTCAGGTCCTGATTCGTCCCCCTCTGTCGTTTGGTCTGCGGTTGTCAGCTTCGTTGCGGCTGCCTTTGTGTTCCACTTCACCAACGGCTGTGGAACGACGCCCACTTCCTGAGGGGACACGATAACGACGCTCTTCGTGAATCGACTCGCCTTCATCTATCCAAACTCCTCAGGTTACCAGTCGGTACAGCACAGGAGTCATTTACAGTGGACTCATATCACTGAATCATTCCATCAAAACCAAGCTTTCATTCTTATTGATTCAGTGAATCAGGAGTTAAATCAGGGAGTTATTTTGTTCTAAGGAGGATAGCTTGGATATAAATCAATAAATCATTTAAATTAAACAAAGATTCAATAATCCACAGTGGATCACTTTAAAAAGTTTGGGTGTGAATTATTTATCAGAAACTGAGACTCATTTCTTATTGACTCACTGATTCAAAGTTTATATTAGAAAGACATTTAGGCACAAACAAGATTCATTACTATATTTAAATCAGTGTATCATTTTAGTAAAAGTGAGATTCAATGAGTCACTGAATTGTTTAGTTATGAACAAGAATCATTGCCTTGCTTTGCACTATAAATCTATTAATCTGCAGTGAATCTATTAATAAAAACTCCAATTCAGTTCAAATGAATCATTTAAGGTTTTTTTTTATATTTCATAGACAATGTGACATAAACCTTATTCACACTCTCTCTCTCGCTCGCTCTCACACACACAGTGCGATGTGTTTTCAGAGCTCAGAATCTTAGACAGTTTGCTGATTTATATCTGTTCATTACCTCTACCCTCCACTTCCTGCTCAGTGGGTGGAGGCTACCTGTCAATCACCAGAGGATTACACTGCACAAAGACTCTCACTGATTCTACACACTCCTCTACCAGTGTGGAATCAAATCAGTGAGTCACTTAGTCATGGAAAAAAATCATTACTCTTTAATAAAGTTTGAACCAGTAAACCATTTAGTCATGAACAAGAGTCATTACTCTTTTATACTGGGTCAAAGTTTGAATCAGTGAGTCATTTAGTCATGAACAAGAGTCATTACTCTTTTATACTGGGTCAAAGTTTGAATCAGTGAGTCATTTAGTCATGAAC
>JAOUQT010309000.1:0-15205 GCA_025769995.1 Xyliphius kryptos | reverse complement strand
TGGGTGTAAAACCAGTTTTTATCAGTTCAGTGTTCTTTGTTGAAACTTATGTGTTGTTATCATTGTTCTTAAAAGTGATTGTAAAATATAAAACAATGTATATTATTATTATTATCAGCATTATTATTATTTAAAGTCACTTTATATTATATATTATTACCTATATTAATACATTACACATTGCATCAATTAATTAATGTTTCAATTAGCTATTAATTATTCTTGCACATCTGGCTAATAATACGTTAACCTATTGCATTAAACAGTCTTTTTCCGTCTTTATTGCCTGTTTTAGTTTCCTCCGTAACATTTTTAGTAGGGCCAGGACTGAATCAGTAACTTAAAATTAGATTAACAATGTCTTAATATTTATTTGGCTTAAAACATGACCCACTGTCTGTTAGGTGTAGTTTATGAACAGATGTTTGTTATATTTTCTTTTAACATTATTTTCATTTAAACCATTTTTTTATGAGCGCAACCATTTATTAAATATTTTTGTTTGTCCATATGACTCTTAGTAATCTAGAACTGGGCAGAAGTGCTATTTTTTGGACCAATCTGATCCTTTTTCTTTTACCTGTCATGCACATCATTTTTGTTTTAGTCCTCTCTTAATAGCTGACTCATTAACTTGAGAGGATTTTAGACCTTGTGGAATTCTATTGAAGTGTTGGATGCCAGTTAACTTTTATTCGGTGCCTAAAGGAGTTGAATATCTTCCCTTTTCACACAGTCACTCTCGTCTTGTAACTTTTTCCAGTCTGACCTTTTAATAGAATTATTATTGTTGTTATTACATTAAATGCAAATTCGAATGTTTTAAAAACCTTTAAGCATCACCATCACTTTATTAATAAAAAAAAAATGATATTCAGATTTTTCTCATCAAATCACTGTAAAATTATAAAAATGTATTAATTGTATTCATTAATTATTAAAGTTGTGACTTTTTATTATTAACTCTTCCTCATGACAAGCAATATATTTTCTTCATGAATATAAAACTTACATATTATCATGTTTTTTGTTAAAGCATTAAAATCTGAAAAAGTAAAACTTGTGGCTTGTGGACGGACTCATACACTAGTTTATACATGTAAGTACATTAAAGGTTCCACTTTTTTAAGTTACTAAAAGACCACAAAATATTACATATTATTTTGTTTATTTGTGGTTTTTAGTTCAGTTTTTTTGGTTTTAATGTCATTGTATGAAAATTATGTCTGTAATCCCTCTTTCGTTTTCAGCGCATGGGAACCTGTATGCTGCTGGTGGGAATAACGAAGGCCAGCTTGGTCTTGGAGATGTCAAAGAAAGATCTTCATTTCAGTTGGTGGACTTCTTCACTCAATATGGACCAATTGAAATGCTTGCTGCTGGTTCCAACACATCTGCTGCTCTCATGAGTAATTCCTTCTAAAACTACTGTAGTTATGCCCAATAAGTAATCAAAAAGTTAAAGGCATTAAATTTCTCGAAACATATAGAACAATATAACAATGCAAAATTGTAAAAAAAAAAAAAAAAAAAAAAAAAAAAACAATTCAAGAAAAAATGTATTTTAAGTAAAATCATTTGACAATATAGGGAGTAACTTTATCTTTTTTTTAAATAAGAAAAAAGAAAAGTTTCTAAAAAATAGATCATTTATCTTTCTTACAAATCTGTGTCAATGTCAACAATAAGATTTGTTACACTTTTATAAGATTTTCTGACTTGTTAAGATTTTAATTTTAGCAGAAAATTTGTAAATCTAAATATGCTGCACATGGGGACAGTGGTGCAGGGTTAGTGGTACCATTTCACAAAGGCCCCAGTGTTGATTCCTGGTTGAGAAAACTAAGTTTCTTTTTTTTTTTTTTGTGAATTCTTCTTGTTCTTTCTGTGGGTTTTCTTCATATACTTTTTTGTCTTATTATGTAAATTTGTTTTAAACTATTATTGTCCCTTTGGATTAAAACAATGAATTATTGTAATCTGAAAAATGATTAAAATGAGTTTTTGGCATTGTGACACAATTAAGTCACAAGAACATTTTTCATTTCCATTTATCCATTAATCCATTATTTTCTAGGGTTGCGGTGGGGTTCCCCATGCCCATTCAAGGGAGAAAATGCCGCCCATTTTTAATTTCAGAAACAAATTCCAAATTATGTTCTTGGACACACTTTACTTTGGATCCTCTACTTTTTTAATGTTTTTAATGTAATCATCTGTTGTTTTGCTGTGTTTCAGAGGATGGGAAGCTTTTTGTTTGGGGAGATAACTCAGATGGGCAACTTGGTTTGGGATATAAAGAAGGTACTTCAACTCCACTGGAACTGACTGTAGGTGGACCAGTGGTGTGGATTTCTTGTGGCTACTACCACTCTGCTCTTGTAACAGGTACAACTACTTACAAAATCTGTGTAATGTATATATGTAATAACAATATAACACTAAATACAATATAATAGTTTTGTCTTCTGTTATTGTGTCTTGTTTAACATTCAAAGCCTAACCACAGATTCAGATCTTTTTGCTAGAGATCCTGTGCAGCAAAACATTTTGTAACATCATGTTTATATTAGTGTTGATAACTTTAGTGTAGATAATATTAGCTTCTTGGCACTTTTATATATTTGTTATATATGTTCCTTTCACATAAACTCTGGAGCCCTGACTGGAATTGAAAGGTGCCTTTGTGTATTTGCCTTCTGAAAAAAATACCATATCTGAAAACAATTCATCACACAAATTACTTTGTTGTTGTTTTAAAATCTGAGAACTAAATTGACAGATGGCGTCAACTCCAGCATACTTGAATACATCTTTACTGTATATATGTTAATGACATACTGCATTATACTGTTGATCTTTATTTAGAATGCAAAATATAAAACTGATCTAAGAAGTTGTAATACATACTGTATATAAAGTAACTGCATATGTTATGTAAGACATAACCAAAATGGCCTTGCTTTGTTCCATTCATGATTTGGTATAATCTGAATAGTTTAAAGATAATTCATAACTCGTTACAGCATGCCTCTTTTCACTGGCCTTCAGTGTCTGATGACATGCAACATGATGCATTATTAACTTAAATGTATGAAAGAACAGATTGTGCTGTAGTCCTCCATTAAGTGATATTACTTTTGTATTTTCAAGAGGATGGGTCTTTGTTCACATTTGGAGAGAGAGACAGTGGAAAGCTGGGGTTGTCCATGGCACAGCTGGCCAACCATAAAGTGCCTCAAAAAGTAGAGGGAATTTCAGAACATGTTCTGCAAGTGGCATGCGGTGGAGGGCACACAGTGGTACTCACAGGTTTGAGAATTCTCATATCTGTAAACAACTTAATCATAAACTTGTGCTACATTTCCACATGGCCAAACTCAAGCCAGGCAACATCAGTCCTACTGCTTTCTTATCTAGATTTTTCAGGTTTACAGTATGTACAGAATTGGGCTGTATATTTTCTCCTTTATCACCTGGCATGAGATATGTGAGGCGAATGAGGAAGAGAGTGCTGTTATTTGAAAAAGCCCCCTGGCATGGATCTGTTTACTAGATTGGTTGCCTGATCTGGTATTGCCTGTTACATAAGTTTAGTTGAAGGGCTGGTTAAGTTTTGCATAGCTAAACCCAAGAACCTTCTCACTTGTGTTTTGTCTTCAGGGAGGCTACAACTGGTGTTTTTTATACCACATAATATAACACATACCATCCAAATGTTGACTTTTTAGGGCTCCTCTATAGTCATACAGATACAGATTAGCTATATACCATGTGAAGGTGATGGATTCTCAATTCACCTAAACTAATCAGGTACCCCTCTCAATACTTACTAGGATGAGGTACTAGATTCATTGGGGTTGCCTTGTGTCATTTCTGGAATTTAGCTGACAAACAAGTGCTGTAAGAAACCAGAGCATGTATATGACCAATGTACCATCATAAGGGTAGGTTTCCCACAGCACTTGTTTGTCAGCTATTCCTGGACTTGTAACACTGAGAACACCAACTACAGATAAACGAGAGAGGATTTGCCTGAGTTTTGCTGTGTGTAAATAACTAATTAAATCTAATTTTTCAATGCGTCTGTCTCTGTTGTTCATGTCTTTGTAATGTTTCTCAGAGGATCACCTGTATTCATTTGTAATGTTTCTCAGAGGATCACCTGTATTCATTTGGCCTGGGCCAGTTCGGCCAGCTGGGTCATGGGACTTTTATCTTTGAGTCTCGTTTGCCTAAAATGGTGGAGCACTTCCGCAAGGGCAAGGTGAAATACATAGCATGTGGAGAGAATCACACTGCTGTACTTACTGGTAATGCAGATGCTCTAACGTATCACTAACCTTTTTATAAAGTTAAAATCACTTTTCAATCAGATGTCTTCCCTTATTCTTTCTTTTAATATACCTATTTCAGAAAGTGGCCTTGTGTATACTTTTGGTGATGGCCGTCATGGAAAGCTTGCTCAAGGAGAGGAGTACTTTGCCAACTGTTTTAATCCAACACTATGTCCACGATTCCTCAGCTATAATGTGTTCTCTGTGAGTTTTTAAGCTACCCCACTGACATTTTACATATGACATTATGTTATTTTCACGACAATTTCGTGCAATAGAATTTCTCTATGTTTAGGTGTCATGTGGTGGATGTCACATGCTAGTTCTAGCAAAACCTAGGATCAGAGGGTCAGGGAGTATAATTTTGGAGAATAATGATGCCACTGAGGACTACCTGGAGAAATCTTGCAGGAAGATGCTTAACCGAATAGACACTCAAACAAAACTGAACAGAAGCCTTTCTGCAAGAGACAGACGCAGGGAGAGGGTGAGTCAAAATACAAACTAGCTAAAATTAGTCATAGCTTTGAGTATTCTGTCCTACAATATACACTATATTGCCAAATGTATTTGCTTACTCATCCAAATAGTCAGAACCAGGTGTTTCAATCACTCATGCACACAGGTGTATAAAATCAAGCACCTAGGCATGCAGATTGTTTTTACAAACACTTGTGAAAAATGGGTTGCTCTCAGGAGCTTAGTGAATTCCAGTGTGGAACTGTAGTAGGATGCCATCGGTGCAACAAATCTGGTCATGAAATTTCAAATCATAGTCAACTGTCAGCTGAAAATCAGCCACAAAGTGGTAGGCCACGTAAACTGACTGAGCATCGTCAGCGGACACTGACGCGCATAGTGCGACTGGGTCGCCAACTTTCTGCAGTCAATTATTACAGAACTCCAAACTTCATGTGGCCTTCAGATTAGCTCAAGAACATTGAGAGTGCAGAGAGATTAATGGAATGGGTTTTCATGGTCGAGCAGCTGCATCCAAGCCATGCATCACAAAGTGCTATGCAAAGCATCAGATTCACTGGACTCTACAGCACTGGAAATGCATTCTCTGCAGTGACGTATTGCGCTTCTCCATCTGGTAATCTGATTGAGTTGCCAGTGAAAGGAACTCTAATGCTTCAACATACCAAGACATTTTGCACAATTCCATGCTCCCAACTTTGAGGTAACAGTTTGAGTCCTGACCTTAACCCAATTCTTTGGGATGAATAAGAGCGAAGACCGAGAACCATGCCTTCTCATCCAACATCAGTGTATCACCTCACAAATGTGCTTCTGGGAGAATGGACAAAAATTTCCATAAACACATTTCTAAACCTTGTGGACAGCCTTCCCAGAAGAGTTGAAGCTCTTCTTAAGCACATATGTGAGTCAAGGCAGGTGAGCAAATATGTTTTGTCAATATAGTGTATTTACTCTTGTTCTTTTGTAAATTTATAATATATCTAAAAATGCATTTAACATATGTACCAACAGTTTTGATAATGATAAAATTTGTACTTTTTTTCCTGTATTATATTTATTGTACTATTATGTCTCTTGTCAAGTTTTAGTGCAAGTTTAATTCATTTATGTAATACTTGTTGCAGTAGTACAGCATTACAACGTTCAGTGTAAAGATTGAACCCCCAAAGACCAATTTAAAGTGACAGTGGCAATAAAACCAGGGTGAGACAGTCTCTTTAAGTGGTTGGGTAGTGTTTAACACAAATATACAGATAATCCAATCCAATCCTACCCAAAATCCAAATCCCAATTCATATATATAATAATTTCATGAACGGCTTGCCATAATATATATAGTTCTAAGACTAAGTTCTCAAACCATGGGATACGCATGACAGAGCCCCTCCACCCTTTTCCCTGCCAAACCCTATTATACGCAAAATTGAGCCCACCCCCTTTTTTTTGACTGAACCCCAATGCCCATTTTGTTTCCTAACATGGCCAGCACTTCACATGAAACAACCATTACTTTAATGTTGTACAAATTCCTGTATCAGGTAACTGTTTCGATCTGTCACATATTTCTGTAACAATATCATCAATAAAACTGTTGCTCTCTAACTTTGCAACAGGGCTGTAACCTTCGTTTGCCAACATTGGGATACATTTGAATCGTGCCATCCATTGTTTTCAGTTACGCATAATTATACAGTCTGCTCACCAATACGCTGACTACATGAATACTTCCAGAGTTTAAGATGGCAAGGCAGGAATAGGACCGACAATGTTGTACTAAGGAAGGACTCAATTATGCAGTGTATGCTACGCTGTAGGGGCTCTAGTGTGTATATATACATAAGTAAAAAGCCCAAAATATTATTTTATTAATAACAGATAAACCTCCTTTTTCAGTCTTTAAATTTTGTTAAACATTTCTTTTTTTCTCAGTTCACAGTAACATGCTAGTGAGTTTAGTTGAAATCAAGGACTCCAGTGTGATCGGAAAGTTAATTTGAATGAGTTTGCTCATTACTTTAATTCTCAATAAATAAAGTTGCTTGAAGGTCTTTGCTGTAGCACTCCGGAATTATTGGTGGATGAGAAGCCGGTGTCACTTACAAAGAAATAAAAAAAAAAAATCTAAATAAAAGTTAGTTCAAAATAATAATACAGTGAGCCTATCTTTGGAAGTTGTAACAAAACTGGACTTATCATCACAATTTTTTTACCATCTGAGAATTACAAAACAGAAAAATTAAATAATGCCTTTTGAAATTATTTATATAATTCTATTTCAGTTGCTCTTTATTTATTTTTAATTTGTTTTTCAAACTCATGTTTTTTATATAACATTTCACATTCACTGGGTTACTTTAACCTGTTACACAAGATAATGTTTTTTAACTGTACATGACTTTTTCATTTTTCCCTCATCTAAGGAGCGCTCTCCAGAGCAGTTCGGAAGAATGTTCAAGACTCTTCCACCCCTAATTTCAGGAGACCATAGTGAATTATTACCTGCCTCATGTCAGACCCTGCCTTCACGATTACCTCGTACAGAAATGTGCAACAAAAAAAATCTCAGTGACCGTCAGAAAAACATCCTTCCAAACAGCATTGGTACCTTACATCACTATATGCACTACTTAATAAGCTACATTCAAAATATTATGACTAAAAAAAAAGACTGTTAATTAACTGTTAATTGACTTCATTTTATAGACAAAAGGAAGACAGATAACCAAATACACAGAAAATCTTCTGCCGATGAAAATTATGAAGACAGTGAAAGTGTTAAAGATCTGGGAGAAACCACTGACTTGTTAAATTTAGTAAGTCATCATATATTTGTTTAACATATTTATAGTTAAGAATATAATAAGATAACTGTATGATTAAAAAGATGAGTATTATAACAATAGGTTAGGTTTACGTTAATAAAATTTCTATTTATCTTCTTTACATGTCAAAAAAATCATAGTTTGAACAAGTAGTATCGAAGGACCTTCACCGGGTTAAAGCATTGGGTACATATGGGTCTTTTAAATGACCCCAAGTTTGGAAAAAATGGTTTAAGGACAGGGCAACAAAGTAAAGATATTGGAGTAGACCCTAAACTTAAGCCATTAAAATTGTATGGACAGAAATAAAAAAAACTGGAAACAAAAAGGCCAACATATCATTTAATTCTTCTGTGATATGGAAGAAAACATGCAAGCCAGTAGAAGTTGCCTAAAATGTTTAAAGGCTATCAAATACTAACAACTAACAAAAGAAACACAATCTAGAGTAATATCATTTTCTGTAGTATCAAATATTTTACACAAATGCATTAGTGGTTATACATGGTCTGTCAAAGGCAATGCGTGCTGGAATTAATTGTCAGGATTATGTAAACTTATGAGTTCAACTTTATTAGTCATTGTAAAACAATAACATATAATGTGCAGGAATCAAAATGTGTATAAGAGAATTGTGTCTTTATTTATGCTTTAATAGACCCATGTAATTAAAATGGATGCAGATGAAAAGGCTCTTACTTTATCACCAATGCAAAAGGTAAGTTATGAACCTTAGATTCAGTTTTCACTCCCAAGTCCTTTCCAGATTTGAAAAGAGAAAACTACCAAAAGCCTCAATTTATTAAGACCTTTAGTCCCACTTTTAAACTTCAGATCAAATAGATTGAGTTATTTAATAAGCTACATGACTATACAGTATTCTTTTTTATCTGTTAGTTTTATTTTTCCACTTTAAATGCCACCTTTCTCTTCCATTAGCTTTGTTTAATATAATTTTATTTTTTATCATTTCGTTCCTGCACTCATTCATTCTTTACTCATTGTCTTTCTAATGCTTTCTTTTTTTTGTGTCCTTTGCTTCTGGGGGCTTGGATAGAAGAAGCTTAAGGTTGGGCAAAAGGGGAGTCAGGAGGTGAAGCTACATACACAAGTCCCCGCATGCTTAAATGAGTGGGCAGACCAAACCTCTAGCAAGGCTCTGCCAATTGAGCTACTTAGAAGCAACAAATCACTGCTTAGGGAATCTGAACTTGCCAAGATACAATATCAAAGGACACAAAGTTCAGGAAGTGATAAAGAAAATGCAATAAAAGAAAAAGGCACAAAAAGACAAAAGGCAGGGAAATTTAGATGTACAACAGAGGAGACTGAAAGGGCTGATTCAAATTCTGTTTTGCCTATTCAACATCCAGCAAAGCGAAGCACGTTAATACAAGTCGTAAGCAGACCCAAACCAGACACTAGACAGCACTACAGAGAGGTTCAGCCAAGCCCAGAAAATCTAAGGATTAGACCATGTTCAAGTATAGTGAAAGGTTCTGAACTAGAGCCAATTTTCAAAGAGTATAAATTAAGAGAAAAAGATAAACCTTTAAGACAAAATTTAGGCAAAGCAGAATCGAGAACACAACAGAGGCTAAAATACAAGACATATTCAATTAAAGCAAAGGAAAATGTAAAAGAGATAAAGTCAGAAGTACATTATGGACAAATAGAGGCCCTTTCAATTGCCTGTGAGTCTAGTGAAACAGATAAGTTGTCAAAGACAAAAGAAAAATCCAAAAACATACAAACCAAAGTCTCAAGTGTTAAAACGAGACCATTAATTGTGCAAGGAAAGTATTCAAATAGTTCTACTGAGTCAGATGATCAAAGTAGTTCATTAAAGCGAAACAAAATGGACAAAAGGCTGAGGGATGTTGCCACAAGTGGCAAACTGCGCAAAATAGCTAAAACAAGAATGCCCTCCTCTACCAAATCTGATGACAAGCTTAAAACTAAAAAAGACACAGAATGTCTAATGGACTTTGAGCTAGCTGATAGTTTTATGGAGAGTGTGAAGTTAGACCCAATTTTGACGTCTGAGAGCACAGAACCAAACTCTCTTATTGGTGTCACATCTTTAACAGAGGACTTGGAGGGTAATGTATGTTTACCAAAACAGGAAGCCACTAAGAAGTTCTCTAGTCAAAGTTCACAAAATAGCTTGGGTAGGGAAAGTCAAAATATGCAAAAGGAATGGACCCTTTCAAATGCTTCCTCTTTTAGTGAAGCTTCCAGTAAACTTCAGGATGAGCCTAAAAGAAAAACAGCCATTACTATTAATGTAATGCCTGAACCCGCACCTTTACATGAGGACACAGAGAAGAGCATGTCCCAATATCATTCTGATGCCCAGATTTTAAAAGAGGCAATATCAGAAGATGTAAATGAAGAACATAATGCAATTAATCAGTTACAACAAGAGGAAGTAGAGGAATGTAAAAGGAATATGTTAAGAAAAAAAAAGAGGAAGGGTAGCATTAAGCAATCTGATAATGGACATGGTCAGAATCAGAACTTAAAATTAAGACCTTCACATGAAGACACAGGAAGTGAAGGAGATGAACAGAGTAAAACCGCATCCGAGCAAAATGAGGCTACAGATAATGAAAGCACTGTGGAGGAGGATAAAATAATTGAGTTTACAAGCAGCATTGAAGAGACTGAGGGTGAAGATAAGAAAAAGAGCAAAATGGACATTTTTAAAAACATGAACAATGCAAAACAAATGGGCAGAGGGATAAAGAACCAGAATGAGAGTTTGGAGCAGTTTGAGAAAAAAATCCAAATTCAAAATTCTAAGAACAATGAGATGGGAATGGATAGTGAAGAGGAGGGGAAGGAGGAAAATAATTCTTCTGAATATGACAGCTCTAATTTGGCAGAAAAAGAAAAAAAAGAAAGAAATGCTGCAAAAAGCAAAAATTGTAGGGTTGAAAAACACGATGTGAGGGAAAGTATGAGTAAAGAAGGAGCCAGTGACACTGCACTGGAGGAAAGTGGTGAAGAAGAAAGCGAGATAGGTGATTACAACAATATAGAAGATGAGATAAGTGAAGGAGAGCAAAACCAAACTGAAGCTGGAGATGAAGACAGCAAAAGAGAAGAAAGTGAGGCAGAAGAGAAAGACAGTGAGCTGGAAGAAGAGGAAAGTGAGGCAGAGGAGACGGAGAGTGAGACAGGTGAGGGCATAAAGACAAAACACAAAAGCAAGGAAGGTGAGGAAGAGGATGAGTCAGAACTGGGAGACAGTGAACCAGAGGAGGAAGATAATGAGACTGAGGAGAAAGATGGTGAGTCAGAGGAGGAAAATGGTGAGACGGAGGAGGAAGATGGTGAGGCTGAAGAGGAAAATGGTGAGACAGAGGAGGAGGAAGATGGTGAGGCTGCGGAGGAAGATATTGAGACGGAAGATGAAGATAGTGAAGCTGATGAGGATGATAGTGAGGTGGAGGATGAAGATGGTGAGGAGGAGGATGAAGATGGTGAGGAGGAGGAAGATGATGAAGAGGAAGATGGTAAGGAGGTGGAGGAAGATGGTGAGGAGGAGGAAGATGATGAGGCGGATGACGAAGATGGTGAGGAGGAGGAAGATGTTGAGCTAGAGGATAAAGATGAGGAGGAGGAGGAGGAGGAGGAAAATTTTGAGGTGGAGGAAGAAGATGGTGATGAAGAGTACAGTAAGATAGAAGAGGAATACATGAGTGAGGTAGAAGGGGAAGATGAGGAAGAGGAGACAGGAGAGGAGGAGGGTGAAGGAATGGAAAAGGATGATTCAGGTGAGGAAGAAGTGTCAGAAAGGGAGGAAGGTGATAGCATAGAAGAGCATGAAAAAACAGAAGAGGAAGAGGAAAGAGAGGTTGAAGAAAGTGCAGAAGAGGAAGACCTGGATGAAGCAGAGAATGAAGAAGACTGTGACAAAGACGATGAAGAAACAGATGAGGAAGAGAAAGAAACAGAACAGATACTAGCAGTGGAGGAAGATGACGAAGAAGAAAAACCTAAAAAGCAAGAAAAAAGTGCAAAAACATCCAAATCAAATCAAAAGCATCCAAATGCCAGAAAAAGACACACTATATCACAGTCTCAGGAGCCGCAACAGTTCTGGGATGATGTACTTCCTCATTATCTGAACCTAAAATAAGGCTTTTTCAAAATTTTTTCCTCTCAGTCTGTCAAATGCAAAAGCTCTTCTGTGTCACTTCTTCATGTACATTTATTGTGTTTTAAAAGCTGTTTTTAATTTAATTGTTTTATGTAATGTTCTTTTATTAACAAATTTTGACCCAATGTAATTCTACTCTTTTAAAGAAAGTAATAAGGTTCCAACATACTGTAAGTAGTAAATAATTTAATAGGTTAAAAAATACAGAGAAATTTGAAAGAAATCTGCAGTTGCTATGTGGTTGCCAAGATGTTGGCAGGCAGTTGCAAAGAGTGTTCCAAAGTACACTGCTCAAAAAAAAGGGAACACTAAAATAACACATCCTAGATCTCAATGAAAAAACATTTCAGTTGAAAATCTTTATTTAGTAGATGCAATATATTGGAGAACAAAATAACATCAAAATGATCAAAATGTAAATCAAAATGATTATCCCATGGGGGTCTGGATTTGGAATCATACTCAAAATCAAAGTGGAAAATCAAATGACGGTCTGATCCAACTTCAGTGGAAATTCCTTAAGACAAGTTCAAATGAGGCGCAGTAGCTTGTGTGGCCTCAACGTGCCTGTGTGATCTCCCTACAACACCTGGGCATGATGAGGTGGCGGATGTTCTCTCCTACGGCCCCCTCCATGTCTCCTGGTGTACTGGTCTGTCTCCTGGTATCTGCTCCATGCTCTGGACACTGTGCTGACAGACACAGCAAACCTTCTTGCCATAATTGGCATTGATGTGCCATCCTGAATAAGCTGCACTACCTGAGCAAATTTTGTGGGTTGTAGACACCGCCTCCTGCTACCTCTATGGTGAGAGAACATGCAAAAGTGACCAAAACATCAGCCAGAAAGAATGAGAACAGAGAAAAGGTGTGTTGTCACCACCTGCAGAACCACTCTTTTATAGGGGTTGTCAGTGCTAAGTGCCCACACAAGTACACAAGTCTTTTTATCGGTGGCAGTGTGTACCAGAAGCAAATGAATGTAAATACTATGAAATAGATGTATTCATATGTACATGACACCTTTATGTGGTTGTTGGACATCCCTTTAGATCCTTTTGTATCACATACCTTGTTAGGCCTGAGCAGGCAACCAAGTGACCTGACAATGCATAAACAGAATGCCCAGAAATTATTGGCTTGTATTGGCATCCAACCAGGCTTGTTTTTTTGTTTTGTTTTTAAATTTATGATAATATTGTCATATTTTACACCAGTTTCATTAGCTCTAGAATGTTGGTGGCGGTCTGGGGCTAGATCACAGTGCCATTGTGACAACAAGCTTGGCACTCTTATTACCCCCTAAATAACGATAGGTGACACATTACTTTTGTAAACATCCATATTTATGATATTTAAACAGAGATTATTGCACAACAAGGTGGTAAGTTAATGGCCACGCTAACTGGCCCATACTCTTTTTGTTTGTGCAACTGTGTCTAGAATAGACCAAAAATGATGAAACCAAGAAAAACACCCAGACAAACCAGATCCTTTAAATGTAATCAACTTGTCACACAAGGGATTAGATGTCATGATGTTCAGATTAATAATGAACAGCAGTGCTCAAGGCATAAGACGGCACAACTTAACATCGCTGGGCTTTAACAGCATTTAAGCAATTTAAAGGCAATTGTTATATAAGAACAAACAATTTGCCCTGTGACTTAAAAACACTTTTAGTATTTTTTATAATTTAGACCTTTATACTGTAGCAACCAAACTGAAATCTTTAGGACAAAATAATAATTTGCTGTTCGTAGCATGTCCGGTCAGTAACTCTATCCAATTTGTAGTAATTGTGAGAAGTTAGTCTGTCCGCATGACCATTCGTGTAGTATGTGTATATGTAATGCGTGTATTCGTTTTCGTATATGTGTATAGTAGAGGCGGTGCATTTTACACCTAGGCTTTCAGTATTTATCCGTCTGAATTAATTTACCTGTCTATAAGTATTTTATGGCTAAAAAAGCAACTTATTATACAAAAATGCATAATAAGTATATGAATAGTTATTTGTTGTGTTGTGATTAATTAATGTTGTGTTTGTAAATTGGTTGACGGTGTTTACTTTGGTTGTGTGTGCAGATTGCCATATAAACAGTATTTTGGTGGTGTATCAGCAATGAGTAAAGAGCAGTATTTGAAAATTAATGGCTTCCCTAATAACTACTGGGGTTGGGGAGGGGAGGATGATGACATCTACAATCGGTGAGTATACACACATGTGCAAAAGAAATGTGCACACTTACAAACACACCCACATAGTACATATGTAAACACACACTCCATCCAAATTCTTTAAACTAATTGCTTGTGTCGTTTAAGGTTGAATTTTCGAGGAATGCACATCTCTCGGCCAAACAGTGACATTGGGAGGTGTAAAATGATTCGTCATTCGAGAGACAAAATGAATGAACCCAATCCTCAGAGGTACAAAATTGTCATTTTACAGTTTTCTTACATTCCAGGGTTCTTGTTAAACCAGTATTCTTGTATAACTGTCAGAAATTGGGGTACACTGGATAGTGATCAGGTTTGAGGATAATGCAGTGTAGCTGGTTAAACTACTGTCTTGTGTTCTCTTATTTGTAAGTCACTTTGAAGAAATGTGTTTGCCAAATGACTATATATAAATGTAAACAGTGCCTCATTTAATTTGTCCCAATAATTCAGTATCCATGATTGTGAGTTTATTAAATTCTCATATCCTTTTTGGCCAAATGTTTATAGCTGGGTATAAACGATAAATGATACTGAAAACATGTCACTGATCACTAAAAATGTACAACAGGTCACAGTATCATTAAATATGTGTTCATGTCTTACAGATTCAACCGAATTTCACACACGAAAGAAACAATGGACATTGATGGAATCAACTCATTAACATATGAAGTGGTGCAATTGGAAAAAAACAGACTGTTCACAAAAATCATAGTGGATATCGGAAGTCCCTGATGATGAAAACTCAGCTTCTTCATAATTTATAGTATAAAAATGACGAACATAAACAAAACATTGACATAACCAAGAAATTATATACACACTGCTCAAAAAATAAAGGGAACACTAAAATAACAAGTTCTAGATCTCAATGAATAAAACATTTCAGTTGAAAATCTTTATTTAGTGGATAGTGGAATGCGTTCAGAACAAAATAACATAAAAATAATCAAATTAAAATGATTGTCCCATGGAGGTCTGGATTTGGAATCCTACTCAAAATCAAATGACAGGCTGATCCAACTTCATGTTCAAATGAGGCTCAGTAGTGTGTGTGGCCTCCACGTGCCTGTATGAGTACCAACAACGCCAGGGCATGCTCCTGATGAGGCGGCGGATGTTCTCTCCTACAACCCCCTCCATGTCTCCTGGTGTACTGGCCTGTCTCC
>JAOUQT010308984.1:0-15208 GCA_025769995.1 Xyliphius kryptos | reverse complement strand
TTGGTGGGACTGGGAATCAAACCGGCGACCTTTAGGTTACAAGGCTGGTTCCCTAACCACAAGCCTACAACTGCCCCGTACGTGTTTACTGTACTGTACTGTACTGTACGTGTGTTGACTTCACTTAGTGTGTTTTACTGCACAGACAGGTTAAATGGGGGGGATTCCTCGGTATAAGTAGAGCAGGCAAAAGAGATCACTTGGCACCAGATGCACTACAATTTGTAACTGTAGAACTACAAAGCCCAGCTCAGTGTATAATGGCTGTGTAAACAAGTATGTCCTCCCCATCAAATCTTGATAGTATCCAGAATATCGGATACCATGTACAGGGCTCCGGGCACGTGGGCTCACTTTGGCAATTGTCAGCTTGTGGTTAAGGAACCAACCTTGCGTCCTAAGGGACCTCGGTTCAGTTCCCGCTTCAACCGAATACTATGACTGAAGTGCACTTGGGCAAGTCACCGAACCCCAATTGCTCCCCGGGTGTCCTGTACAGAAATGCCCACCACCCCGGGCACATGTGCTCACTTTGGGGCAATTGTTGTTTTGTGGTAAAGAAACCAACCTTGCGTCCTGAAGGTCCCCGGTTCGATTCCCGCTGCACCGAACCCCAATTACTCCCCAGACGCAGTCTACAGGACTGTAAGTGTGTTGCCTTCACTTAGTGTGTGAGTCACTGCACTGATGACTTAAATGTGGGGGACAAATTCCTCTGTGTGAGTACAGCAGGCAAAATAGAACCCATTTACCACCAGGTGGACTACAATCTCTAGGTTTAGAACTACAAGTCCATCTATATGGTAGGCCCAGACTATAATAGCCGTGAAAACAGCCATAAAATCTTAAGAGAGTTGTGGTATACTGCCTTTAAATGAATCCCTGGTGATGTTATGACATTGTGACGTCACTCCAGTGCAATTCAAACCGTAGACGCAGCTAAAGCTATACATGACCAGTTACATAAGTTACATAATTTATTCCAACGCAGCTCACGTAATAGACTTATTCAGATTAAGAGTTTGTAATATTCGACGTTAATTTAAATTGTTATTAAACATAAAAGTTGAGCGCGGAACGCTGTAAACCAACTCGGCTAACGAGCTAATAGTAGCGTCGGCTAAAGTTAGTTAATGAGCCGTTCAAACGAACACCGAGCGACGACTTACCGGGGGAAATGTAGTCTTTAAACGTTGACAGTTAACGAACTGTGCTTGGTTTCTTTATTTTTTGTTAATAAGGAAAGAAACGCCAAACGCGCCACCGCGGCGGTAACGCTGCTAACACCCGCCAGCTGATTCGGTACTGTCCACGTCGCCCAGCGACCAATTGCCTGGATAGCGTCCCGAATCGCGATCGCTCCCTACCGCCTTGCGCCCTACGAGCGAAAAAAGTTCCTGAATACGACCTAGGTTCTTTGCTACGAGCTCCACGCGCGAAGGGACAGAATAATTGAAGTAAAAACGTCCAAATAAACTTTTACTATATTTCAAGTGAGTAAAGTTTGAATTTCCGTCTAGTGCACTTTAGTAGGAACAGTGCTGTGATTTGAGACGCGTTTTAAAATGACTGCGTTTTGACGCCAGGTTCATATGCGACCACACTGCTTATGAAATGAAAATAGATTTTGTGTTCTAGTTGGACTTCTTTATAAAATATTAAAATGTTTTTTAAGATAAATATACACTCACCGGTCACTTGGCTAGGCTCCGCCCCCTTATCGCTCCTAGATGGTCTTTGTAGTTCTACAGTTACAGATTGTAGTTCATTATCTACCCTGATGGACAAACACAGGAACTCCTTCCTCCTTCTCCTTTATTAATTGCATACATCATTTTAAATAGTTTTTGCTTAATCATTCTTTTAGTGTTAATATTCATTATTCATGATCTTCTGCTTATTCCTCTACTAGGGTCGCGGTAGGGTAGATACACCCAGGACAGGGTGCCAATCTATCACTGGGCACAAACTCTAGCAACTTATTTTCCTAAAAAGCGACTAGGGACAAATCCAGTGACTTTTTTTTGGTGTTTTTGGAGACTTTAGAAGACCGGCATGTTCTTCAGGTTCTGTCCATGAGCCCCGTTCCACAACACTCTCAGTGCTTAGAGAGATCCACAGAGGGGATAGAGTGAGACATTTAGCGCACAGGTAGAGCGGAGGGGATGAAGTGAGATGTTTGGTGTACAGTGATTGGCGCACGGGTAGAGCGGAGGGGATGGAGCGAGGCGCGTGGCGTACAGTGATTGGTGCACACTAAGCAATTTGTGCACGGGTAGAGTGGTGGAGCGAGGCGAGATATTATTTGCTTGGTGCATTATACATTATTCCTATCCCGGTAGTGTCACAGAGGCGTTTAAATGAAACTCCAGCAGCACTGCTGCAATACCACCCCCTCAGCGCATCACTGTCACTGCAGAACTGACAAACAATCCACCACCCAAATGATACCCGTCCTGTGACACTCCTGACCAACAGGGGGCGAACAAACAAGAACACAGATGGATTACAGTCTACAATTATAAAACTACAAACTCCATCTATATGGTGTGTGGAGGAACTGGACCCTGGAGCAAGAAGGGGGCGTGTCCAAAGGTCTGACTCCTACTGTAGAAACCCGAAAGCACCTCCAGGACACGTTTGCTCGTCAGTAGTCATTTGTACAACTTTATTATCACCCATTTGTACAAAGTATATTACAATACATTAAAACAGCTGGACGTAAAAAGGTAGATTCCGAGGTTAAGGCACCGACGCGTCCGTCCGGCGTGAAAGCAGGGAGGTAAAAACGACACACAGTACAGACAGTGGAACCGAGATTTTAAATATGTAACAGAATTCTTTTTTTTTTAATCCTAAAACAGACACTTACTACGCATTACGGTAAAGATGCACCGGGCCCGGGACCCTTAAAGAGGCCACGCCTGCGACCGACGACCCGTAAAGAAAGTCTGCATGGAGAGGGGACACCAATCTAAGGATCTCACTTTAAATCCACCTCCTATAATCTACAGCTAAACAGAACCATTGAGAGTCGCGGATCGGACGTTTAAGGCACCGACGCCATGCGATGGCACGAGCTCGAGTGGAAAACGACAAAAATATAGATTCATATATAAATATTTCTTTAAAGACACTTAATCTCCAAGACCTCGCCGTGGCGTGCATCATCCGAGGCGTCCTGAAACGGCAATAAAGGTGCAATATGTAAGAATCTTAGTCACGGGAATGACATCTAACAAGCCTTAAGGGATTTGGAACTTATATAAATATACATTATCGTTATGTGATATTAAAGTGACCATATGTCAAATTAGCAAGCGCTTACAGTGAACGCACATCAATCCAAACGGAAAAGTGACCCAGGCGTTGTTTTTAAAGTCATCCCGACGTCACGCAACTTTAAGGCGGAGCTAAAATCCTGAGATGGCGCAGTATCGCTCTTTAAGGCATTGCCAGGATTTCCTAAATGATCTTAAGCCCTTCGGATTGGCGCTCAGACAAGCGTCCCGCGCATTCGGTTCCCGACGCTCTTTTTGGACTTTCCCTGCCCCCTTCCTCTTTTTATTTTTTTTGGCTCTGGTTGATTTACAACACGAGGAAAGAGGTAGAGAAAGTAGTTCGGGTCCCGAAGGGGACTCTCGATGGCTAAAGTCTACGCTTGCTTCGGATTTCACATGTAAAAAGACCTGATCGTTTAAACACAGCCGTGTGGGAGTCCGAGGTCTCAGAGGCTTTCGGCCACCAGGTCCACCGTGGTCTCGGCGAGCTCCTCGGTCAGGTTCTCCTGGACGGCTTCGTTGACCGCCTCGATGGCGGCTTCTTCGGCGCTCTCGTCGATGCGCTCGTCCATGCGCTCCCTCATGCTCTCCCTGATGTCGGGCCGCTTTCGGGACTTCTGCCGGACGCTGCGCCCGGTCGCGATCAGGTCGCCGTAACCGCGAGAGTGCGAGAACGCATAGCCGGAGCGGCGGGAGCGGGCACCGCGCTGGAACGTGGGCTTCTTCTTCCTCTCCTCCTCCTCTTCCTCCTGTTCGTACTTCTTTTTGTTTTTCTGAACCTGTGGGGGAAGCACATGAGCGCAGTTATACCAAAACACATATTTTAACTATCAGTGGAGAACATGCAAATCCACAGTCAGTTTTATCAGCTCCGCCATCATCGCATTGCTGTATTTATTTAGATTAGTATATAGATTAAACTTCGTCTTTAACAGCAAAGCAGTGTTTTTTTAATGCGTTTGTGGCAGATTAATAGATTTAAAGCGACGGTAGGCAATTTTATTATTATGTCGTTTTGATGACACATTGACTTGTAATTCCGGTTACTGCTCCAAAAAAACGGGAAAGACATCGTACCTTGTCTCCGACGGAGGGCTTGGCGGTTTTATAGAGGAACTGGATGCACATAATGGGCAGGAGGCTAATGCCGACCGTCAGAATGATGGTGAGCCACAGGTACGGCTGGCGCAGGGCATTTGCGGCGACCCCTAAAGAAAACAGCACGTTGGCACAATCCATTATGTTTCCATGTTGCATACTGTAGCTTTAATGAGCTAATGAGTTCAGAACACATTTATAACTGCGAAACACAATTTTAATACCATATATGGGCATAACAAGGACTACAAAATGACCTCAGTGGTCCATTATGTCCCATGTTACAATATTCCTGTACGGATTTAAATATTGAGCATTCAGATGACGTAAAGCACTGCGTACTGTAGCTTTAACCAGCCGTAATGCTAATATTTTAGCAGATTAGCTATACGAGCGCTATAGCGCCACCTTATTGTGCGGTAAATGCTAATTTAAAGGGACAATGCACACCTGTGAATTTGAAGAAGGTCGGGAAGATGACGTGTATCCCGGCGCTCTGGATGTCGAACATGACCCCAAAGTAAATGGCTATACTGCCCAACACGGCGAAGCAGTTCACGAAGGTCCAGTACGAGGTGTCCAGGGAGATCTGCTCAACAGGAAGTGGTGTTAGCGGGACAGGAGGAAGGGTTTCACCAGCAGGGGGACGGAGATGTATGTAAAGTCTGTAGTTACCTGAAGGCTGACTATCAGGATGAGCGAGGACGAGGTCACCACGGCGAAGGACTGGTAATCGGACGGGGCCTCGCCGTCCTGCCCCATGGTCTGCAGGAAGGCGCCGTACGGGATGAAGAAGATGATGAGGGACGTGTAGATGCCTTGGAACAGACTGATGAAGAAGTTGGTGTAGTTGAACATCGTCCCCTGCTGGCCCGGCAGATACAGTTTGGGGAAGCGCAGACTCAGCTTGTCGTTCACATCCTGTTGGGGGGGGGGGGGGTTCAGAGGGCACGTCCTGGACATATACAGTGTGTGAATACAACTGGAGGATGATGATGATGATGTACCTGATCCAGCAGCCCGACCAGCAGAACCGGCAAACTGCTGTACAGAACGTTATACAGAGTGATGAACCAGTCCTCATACGCAATCTGTTACACAAACACACAACACAGCACAGCAGGTCTTAAAAACAAACACACACACAATGGAACACACTCTACACTGTGTAACACACTCTACACTGTATAACACACACACACACTATACATCGTATAGCACACACAAACACACTCTACACATTGTATAGCACACACACACACACACTCACACACAATACACTGTATAACAAACCAACACACACTACACTGTATAACAAACCAACACACACTATACATCGTACAGCACACACACACACACACACACTATACATCGTACAGCCCACACACACACACTACACTGTATAACACACACACGATTCATTGTATAAAACACAATACACTGTATAACACATACACACACACACACACTGTATAACATGCACTCTATACACTCACACTCACACACACTATATCACACACACTATACACTGCATCACACTACATTGTATAACACACAGACACAAACACACACTACACATTATTACACACACACACACAAACACAATATAACACACACTACACACTATATAACACACATATACACTATACATTGTATAACACCCACAAACACTGTATAACATATACACACACACACACACACACATTATACACTGTGGTAGACTATGGACCCCAACAGGGTGATTTTGGGGTTAGTCCCCCGTGTGCTGGGACAGGCTCTAATTAAAGCCGGTTCTCCCCCCCCCGTTTCCTCACCTGAGCCGAGAACCCACTGAAGAACGAGTACCAGAAGTGAAGGAGGGTGAAGGCGAAGTTCTTGAAGAAGAAGAAACGCAGGAACTTGCACATGCGGATGTAGGACCAGCGGCCGTGAACCAGAAGGAGGCGCTCCAGGTAGCGGAACTGGGCCAGGGCGTAGTCGCTGGACATCACCGCCTGCATGCCCTCCTGTCCGCTGATGCCCACGCCGATGTCTGCAGCTGCGAGAGAGTCGTAGCACATCAAAGAAAACTCCAAAACCAACGAACTGACTAACGAGTTCAGAGTTCAACCCTCACAACTCACTCTTGATCATGTTGACGTCGTTGGCGCCGTCGCCGATGGACAGCGTGACGGCGTTCTTGTAGCGCTTCACCAGACTCACCACGTTGGCCTTCTGCTTGGGGGTGACGCGGCAGCAGATGACGGCGGTGCACTCGCAGGCCATGTCCACAAAGTCGCACTGCCTCGTTTCCTTTTCCAGGTCGTTAACCGGCTGGCCGTCCGTGGGGTTGGCGGGCGTCGGGCGTTTGCCGAGGCGACGGAGGCGGAGGCGGCGGCGCTTCTTCTTCTTCTCGTAAAGAATCTCGTTCTGCAGAAGCGACGGAGGAGAGACGTTTTAATAGATCGTAAATAAACGGTACTCCGTTGCCATAGTGTCCCTCACGTACCAGCCAGCCTCCCGTGATGATGAGCGCATTCTTGCCATTTTCGGGGAAAAATGGCTCCCGAGTCGCCTTCTTGCCCCCGGCGGGGTCGTTCCGTCGGCTCGCCTGTCTCGCCGACAGCTTGTCGCTGTGAACAGAGGTGGAGGTTATAATCGCTACGAAAAACGGCGTTCTTGTAACGTAGCGGACGTGTGTAGCGTGACTCACTTCACGTCCTCGCCGTAGTGGATCTGCATGTCATCCGTGAGCAGCTGGCAGGAGTAGCCGATGTTCTCGGCCGTTTCTGTGGAACCAGTTAGGAACATGGTTAATGGGCGGAGTCACGCTTTTAAAGCAACCGCTAGAACAAGGACGGACCTTTTTTATCTCCCGTGAGAACCCAGATTTTGATTTCCGCCTTCGCCAGCTTGGCAATCGTCTCGGGAACGCCATCTTGTAGCTTGTCCTCGATGGCCGTCGCGCCAATTAGCTACACAACAACGGGGGGGGGGTTAGCATTCGTTGAACCTGCTGGCTACAACCGAACACAGGTCGTACAGAAGAACCCGTTACCATCAGTCCCTGCTCGATTTCCTCGTAGACCGCATCCAGCGCCTCTTCGCGATTGGTCAGGGCTACGCTAGCTTCCTTGTGCTTGCGCTCCCATTCGGCAAACTCCTCGTCGGTGAGGTCCTTGTAGCAGAGGCACAGGGTCCGCAGGGTCTCGTTGGCAAAGATCTACAGCATGGAGATGGAAAAACACGAGTCACACTGTTTTGGTTACTCACACCTGACACCTTAAAACCACTTCTTGGTGGTCCACAGACACACACCACTTTGTATTTTGTGCCACTTACATCCAGAGCGGTCTGTGTGACGTCTTTGTGGAGGGTATCCTCACTAAGGCGCTGGTAGATCACCGTGTCGGCGCCCTTGCAGTACAGCCGGAGTCGACCGTCTGGAAACCTCACTGTACACAAAGAACAGAACCGAGTTACGAACCTTCAGTATCGTAATCATCCGCCCTGCCCGGTTTATCTCCACTGGACAGGAACCTTCAACCCACAGCCTTCGGTTTGCCCCAAAACCACGCCCACCACCCTCACTTACGGACGATGGACATGCGCTTGCGGTCGCTGTTAAAGTCCAGGAGCGCGAGCATTTCGTACGTGGTCTCCTCCCCCATCTCGCTGATCGTGATGGTGTCCTGGGTGCGGCTCAGGAACACGAAGCCAAAACAGCGCGCTGCCGTGACGAGGGCCCCCTCGTCTGGAGACGCCGCCTGGTACACCAGCTCTCCTGAAACGGTCAAGTACGTCTCGTTTGAGCGTTTTAGAGGCGGCGTGAGACATCGTTAAAGGTATAGATCGATCTATCTCACCGTCCTTCTGCTCCACCATCACCGTGTGGCAAAGCGACAGCAGCTTGAAGAACTCCAGGATGTCCTCGTCGTCTTTCGCCCGGATGCAGGAAATAAGGTTATTGTCGTAGAACTGGAACTTTCGGTCCACGTACTTGTTCCAACTGAAATCTGCAAGCTATAAATGAGACGCGGTTAAAACGACTTCACTTCCAAACCACCTGAGGCACCATTTTTAGAACTAAGCTCAGCGTCTATACCTTGGAACGGCTGTCTATTGGCGTGTCTCCTGGAGATTGAACAATAACGTTTGCATTAATAAACATTATTAAAAGGAAAAGCTGGACAGAAAGCAATTTTGGCCCATTTTATTGCTCTGGGGCCGAATTTAGGACCCTGGGGCCGAATTTGGGACCAAAATGAAGGTAAATATCGCTTACCAAATGTGCGTCCACTGATGGTACACTTCTTGAAGGCCATGATGTTCTGCGTGAGCGTGCCGGTCTTGTCGGAGAAGATGTACCCGATTTGGCCCAGCTGCTCGTTGAGGGTGGTGGTGCGAGCTTTGGCTGCCGTGTCTTTTTCGGCGTAGTACATCTGCAGATCCCAGTTGATGAACTTACTCTGACCCAGTCGAATGACCTCCACACTGTTTGGGGGCGAGAAGAAAAACTACAATGATGCCACAGTAAGAACAGTCATGGCTGACTGGGGTAACTTGGTTGTGATCATCTACCTGACATAAAGGGAAATGGGCACCATGGTGTTCAGGACGATGATGTAGCCCCAGAACGTGAGGAAGCCTCTGTAGGAGGAGCTCTGGTCCAGATGATCACTCAGATACCAGGCCTTTCTGCCAATTTCTTCGTACCAGAAGGTGTGTCCGATCGCCAGTCCAGCACATACCAGGATGAGCATCACGAAGATCTGCAGAGCCACAAAATAGGTGGGTTTTTAGATCAAAGTCGGCCCGTCCAGCACAGTCTGTCAGGCACAGTCCGCCCATCCAGCACAGCCTGTCAGGTTGGGCACAGTCCGCCCGTCCAGCCCAGTCTGTAAGTTTGGGCACAGTCCGTGAGGCTGGGCACAGTCCGCCCGTCCAGCACAGTCTGTGAGTTTGGGCACAGTCTGTCAGGTTGGGCACAGTTCACCCGTCCAGCACAGTCTGTGAGTTTGGGCACAGTCTGTCAGGTTGGGCACAGTCCGCCCATCCAGCACAGTCTGTCAGGTTGTACACAATCCACAAATCCAGCACAGCCTGTAAGTTTGGGCACAGTTCGCCCGTCCAGCGCAGTCTGTCAGGTTGTACACAATCCACAAATCCAGCACAGCCTGTAAGTTTGGGCACAGTTCGCCCGTCCAGCACAGTCTGTCAGGTTATGCACAGTCCGTCCGTCCAGCACAGTCTGTAAGTTTGGGCACAGTTCGCCCGTCCAGCACAGTCTGTCAGGTTGGGCACAGTCCGCCCGTCCAGCACAGTCTGTAAGTTTGGGCACAGTTCGCCCGTCCAGCACAGTCTGTCAGGTTGGGCACAGCCCACCCGTCCAGCACAACCTGTCCGTCTCTAGAAAAAGCAAACCTTGGTCAATTAGTCCGACACAATGATTTGGTTTGTTGGTTGGTCAAAGGATCAGAGTCATTCAGCAGCTCTTAATAATAATAATGTATCTGTTGTCACTGATGGGATAGGTTCAAACTACAGTATAATGTAAAGAGTTCCTTACTGTGTAGACCATGTAGTTCATGAGGTAATCGATTTTTGTGCGTTTGAACCTGGTTTTCCCACCGTTCCTCATAATCTTCGTATCCGCGCCTGGATTTACAAAAAGAGAACATTAAAACAGAACAAAAGTATCTGAACATTCAGATCAGACAGAACCACAAACTACAAACCAGCGAAGATGACGAGTCCGCGGCACTCCTCAGTGTTTCGAATCTTGCAGCCCCGGAGCAGCATGTTATCCAGCTCTAGAGGAAACTTCTCCTGCTTCCAGTTCATCGTTCCTGTGAACTTGTCCAGCCGGTTGTTCGGTTCTTCACACAGAATCATCGCTGGAAGAAAAACCCGAGCCAATCAGAGCTCAGAGAATTTAGGAATTAAAGATTGTAATTATAGTTTGCATACATTCCTTATACCGCCTTTCTGTGGGTCTTAGTTCTATTCTGGTGCGATAGCGGTTAGCACGTCCCGCTTCCCGCTGTTCAAATCCCAATGTGGGAAGATTCCATGTCCTCCCAGTGTCTGTGTGGGTTTTCTCCGGGTTCTCCGGTTTCCTCCACAGTCCAAAAATATAAATTCAAGGTCAAATTGAAGGCTCTAATTTTCCCTGTGTGTGGTTGTGTGAGTGAGTGTATGCCCAGCGATAGATTGGCGCTCTGTCCTGGGTGTATACGCCCAGCGCTTGAGATGTTCTCTCCTGGATGTGCATGGGGAACCCCACCGCAACCCTCAGAACAGAAGATAATGGATGGATGGTAAAGCTGCTCTAAGGCACCCCTCTTTAAATTGCCTCTATTTAGTGTGTGTGCGGGGGGGGGGGGGGGGGGGGGGGTCCCCCTATTCTGGGTGCATCTGGCCAAAAATCTCTCCACTGAATGGGCAACCCCATAATGCTTTGGGCCAAGATGCTAAATCGCCATAATTAGCCATGGTCATCAAGTGTCACGTTTAAAACTTGTGTCGCACGTGTCCATTTTATTTACCATCAAAGTTTGCCAGCTGGTTCTCCTCCTGCAGCTTCTCATCCGTCACCTTCAGACCCATTTTAAACTTCAGATTGGTCTCGCTGGAATGACAACAAACAGGTTTCTTCAACGCTATGACATCACAAAACTCACAACGTCTTCTGTGTCAGATCTAGATTTCGGGATTCTAGGAAAAAACTACAAAGTACCCAACTAAAAAAAGTGCCCAACCGGCCAACCAAAAGCAAGGCTGACCGTTGGTGTAGCTGCTAAATAAAACAATGCATCGCTGTGAAATATTATGGGATATTTATAGGACATGGATGAGCCCAGTGCGTGTGTACGGGAGGCTTTGTGGAGTTTAGAAAACCACCTGTAACAGCACATTAGTGTGTTTGCTCAGCATCTGTACACGTCCGACATCAGCAGACATAATGCACAGTGACGCAGGTCGGCGCCGGAGACATTTGTCCGCACGGCTGTTCCGTTTTGTTTATGGTCATTTAGGCGTAACTCGTTTAAAGGTTTGATGCTGCAGAAGAGCATTTGTTGCTTTTATCAGCTGCTGATTTTATTATTGCTATTAAAGTTCTTTATTCATCCTTTCTCCCTCTAGTGGTCAGGTTTGGTACAACAGGAAAATTAAACACCGGTGGAGGAGGGGGGGGAAATGCATTCGTAAACGGAGGCTCTCACCCGTCCAGTTCCGCGGTCTCCACGTAGCACAAGCTGTTCGGTTCCGAGCTGGACAGCAACAGGATGTCGGCCTGTGTGGAGCGAAACACTACGAATGAATCGGAACGCCACGCCAAGAAGCGAATGTGACTCAATCGATGCCCGGATTTTAACAACCCTCCCTTCCCCCCACTAACAGATTAGGTCCAATCTTACGGGAATGAAGTCGTTTTTCTTCAGACGGACCACGTCGCCAACTTGAAGATCCATCCACTTGGCTTCCTGGAACCTGCAGAATTCAGGTTGGAATATAAAGTTAGACAATGGTGTCAAATCAGAAGGAATCAATGAGCCGAGTCAGTACAAATTCAAGGTATACACAGGAAAAGTGGGCGGAGCCTGCAAATAGAGGGCAGACCAGGTAAATGGAGACACCTAGCCACCATTCCACTTCCTGTTTGTGGTGAAAAATGGTGAAAAGAACTCTGGATGTGGAGGCACACGCCTATAATCCATGATACTAAGAGGCTGAGGCTGCGCAGTTTACCCCTCCCTGATCCCCAACTCCCTCACTTGACTCACTGTAGCTCAGCAATCTGAACCTTAACAACCAGGCAGTAACCAAGTTCTGGCCTCCTCAACCTCCCTGCCTCCTCAACCCCTCTCCGGCCTCCTCAACCCCTCTCCGGCCGCCTCACCCTCACCCTCCCGGCCGCCTCACCCCCAACCTCCCGGCCGCCTCACCCTCAACCTTTCCCTCAACCTCCCGGACGCATCACCATCAACCTCACCCTCAACCTCCCGGCCGCCTCACCCTCAACCTCCCGGCCGCCTCACCCTCAACCTCCCGGCCAATTACTAAGTAAGTGTACTAGTGATGCAGAGTATGTACTGATATTCACCTTCCATTCAAAAGCACATCACAACTCCTGTTATTGATCTCCTTGTCCAATCGGTGTCGAGCCTGTTACACATCAGATTCCTCAGACCAACTACATACAAGTAATCGTTATTATTTATTTATTTTTATTTTTTTAAACTTTCTTTTAAAACTCACCAGATCATCCATCAGGTCTTTAATAGCGGTGATGCCGAGCACTAACACTAGAGGCACCAGAGTGGTGTACCAGGGCAGAGTGGAGATCTCTGGAATGATCTGTTTTAAGAGAAAACAAAATGGTATGGCTTTTAGCATAGACACTGTATAAACACAGCACCAGTCAAAAGTTAGGACACGCCCTTCTGCACTCCATAGTCCATTTCCTCCACTTACCATACAGATGGACTTTGTAGTTTTACAGTTATGGACTGTAGTCCATCTGTTTTATTGTTTTTGTTAGTCCCCCTCCTGACCATCACAGAACCGGTCGAATTTGGGATGCGCTGGGGGGGGGGTTAGTGCCGCGGTGCTGCTGTAGTTTTATTTAAAGGTCTCAGTGACACTGCTGGGGTAGGAACAATGCACCTGACCATTAGAACAGACTACACCGAGTACTGTAGTCCACAAACAGATGAACTACAAAATGTAATGGTAGAACTACAAAGTACGGCAAGCGGAATTGATCCAAAAAGGGGGTGTGTCCTAATGTCTGACTGGTTCTGTGAGTAGTCCCATGCACTTATTTACTCCAAACACCACCTTCAGCTACCTGCCCGATGTGTTTCAACACGTGGGTGTGGCCCGTACTCAAATGCGCGACATACCTGGAGGATAAGCAGCACCAGGAAGTAGAAGTTGGCGGCCCGTTTGAACTGCTCGTATAAGTTGAGAGGCAGGAAGGTGAAGAAATTGTACTTGTAGGTCCGGATCGCGTTTCCCTGAAATAAGAACAGAACCCTGATTACAGAACTGCTGCGAGGATTACAGACGAGTTCATCCAGCAGGACGTCCTCCTGTTAACCCGACGAACCCTCATCCCATAATAACCATTCAAGAGTAATGTTCTCCGCATGACCGGCAAACAACACGAACACACAGCCAGCGATCATTTGCATGAAAATAGCATTTTTTGAGAAACGGGAAACAGGTCCAATACCAAAGACAAACATTAAAAACATCAGGGCATTAACGGCCGAGAGAATAAAGGAGATTCAGAGAAAAAAAAGGAAACAGACCGTTAATGAAAATGGAAGTTATGGCTATAAACAAAAAAAAAACAAGAAATCTGTTTAAAAAGGCTCGTGGTTTAAAGTTAGGGTCCTTAAAAAGGTCTAAACAGGGTTTTAAAAGCAAAACGGTGTTGATTTTTATTAATTTAAGGGATATGGAGGATAATGGGCGGAGTGGTTAGCATGTTCGCCTCTCAGACGTTTCCATGTCCTCCCTGTGTCTGCGTGGGCTTTCTCCAGGTTCCTCCCACATTCTAAAAACATGGATTCCAGGTAAATTGAATACTCCAAATTGCCCTGTATAGTCTGTGTGTGAGTGAGAGTGTGCCCAGCGATGGATTGGCGCCCTGTCCTGGTTGTATCCGCCCAGCGCCCGAGATGTTCTCCCCTGGATGGGCATGGCGAACCCCACCGTGACCCTCATAGAGGAATAAGTGAAAGATAATGGATGGATTATTATGATTTTTGTGAAGGTGGCACGGTGACGTAGCAGTTAGCATGTGGTTAGCATGTCTGCCTCTCAGTGATAGGGATCCAGATTAGAATCCCAATGTGGGTGGAGTTTCCAAGTTCTCTTCGTGGCCACGTGGGTTTTCCTGCGTTCTCCGGTTTCCTCCCACAGTCCAGAAGAACAGGATTCGAGTTGAATTAGCTGCTCTACATCGCCCCCATGTAGTGTGTGAGTGAGTGTTCGCCCAGATAGATTGACGCCCAAAATGTTCTGAGTGTATCTGCCCAGCGCCCAAAATGTTCTCCTCTGGATGGGCATGGGGAACCCTTCCTGACGCTGTTAGAGGATGAAGATAATGAGATGAGAGCATCATCAGTACAATATGAAGGGTTGGGGATGCTGTACTCACAGAGTACTTGCTCTCCTTGAAGCACAGGAAGGTCTTCCTCTGGAATTCAGGAAGTTTGCAGAACTCTCTGTCGTTCGCCTTGACCTTCCATCCGACTTCTAAACAGAGAGAAACAGAACGCAGACTCAGATACACACCACCGGAACGTTCCCCCTGCTAACACCTGAAACGGACGGGTTCGGATCCTTAAAGCCTCGTTATCCAGACGTCTGAGTGGGCGTGGTCGATTAGTGATTAGGTAATGGGTAATGGTAATGGGTCTGGAATTTGGGAGTTTAGCAGAAGGCGGTAATGGAAGCGAGGACTGACCGGGTTCCACGGCCGCCGGAGCACTGGGCTGGACCTGCTCCTGCTCCTCGGGTTCCACCTCTTCGTCGGTCTCATCGTCGCTGTACGGCATTTCCTCATCGTTAGGCGTCAACGACTCCTCGGAGTCTACACGCGGCCGACTCATCTTGGCTGTCTGCACTCTGGAACGAGGCAAACGGCAAATTAAAGATAAGGAGAACAAAAACACGAGGTAGGTCAGGATTTTAAAGGGACAACGGACTGAACGAGAGATCCTGATGAAGCGGTTAATAATCACAGAGTAATAATTATTCTAAACTTTTATAATAGTCGTGTTTACACACACACACACACACACACACACACACACACACACCTATTTAGATAC
>JAOUQT010308975.1:0-15208 GCA_025769995.1 Xyliphius kryptos | reverse complement strand
GAAGGTTTTCTGTGTCTGTCAGCACAGTGTCCAGAGCATGGAGCAGATACCAGAAGACAGGCCAGTACACCAGGAGACATGTAGGGGGCGGTATGTTATTTTAGTGTTCCTTTTATTTTTTTGAGCATATTTTTTTTGTCCTCCTCATATTTTTTCATCTTTTTTCCCATCTCTTCTTCCTTCTGCAGCCAAACAGAAATCATTTAGAATGACAGTCAGCAGTTTTTTCAACAAACCCTTGGGGGACTCTGAAGGCATGCATGAGGACCCCATATATTTTCAAACCTATAAAAAGCATGTTTTGTTATAGACTAGCATGATTCTGATTGGGAGATCAAATCAGAGTAAAAAGTTTTTATAATATTCATATCACATTATTTTGAAACTTTTTGTGAACATCGTATTATAATTTCGTATAAAATGTACATACTGTGTATTTTAAGATTAGAACCAGTAGTAGGTGTTTCATACGTTGTAGCTCAGCTGTGAAACCTACGTCTGTGTCGGGTAAGCCTAGAAACCACTAATAATTGTACTTGAGCTTTGAACCATCAAATGGCACTACATGAGAAACCCTTCTTATATTGTGATATAGCCACATGAGCTTGAGTGTACTTCAGAAACCTGTAAATTAACACAATGAAACTGAGCAAAATACTATTATGCATCATAAGTCATGTTTTAAGTTCTTTGTGTCATTAGACTATACCTACTGTTTTCATACAGGGTGCATCATAATATAATATTAATGAGCATGTGTATATATGAAAGCAACCTGCTGCCACCAAAGAAGGTAGAAAAAAACATCGATCCTTATTTTACAAGTACTTCACCAGTGTGACTTCATTTCCTATAGACCACAAAAAGATCTGCCAGGGATGTGAAAACTGTAGCAAACAAAGCCAACAATTTAAAAAATAGTGTAATTTGTTTCCGTATGAATCTGTATGTAACTCAGACCCAAGGTCATTGTCTTAAACTTTTATTAATAATAATAATAATAATAATAATAATAATAATAATAATAATAATAATAATAATAATAATAAATTATTAATATTAATTTATTATAAAATGTTACAAATATTTTGTGCCTTTCACAAACCCAAAGTCACGTACATTAGTAGAAAAAAAAAAAAAAACTTTAGTAGAAGAAATAAGACGCAAACAGAAAAGTCTTTAGTTGAGTTTTAAAACCAGAGAAAGTTTGACAGTCACAGAGTGTTTGAGGCAAAAAGTTCTAGAGCAGAAGCACAAAATGATCTGCTATCTACAGAAGATAATTTAAATCTGTGTGCAGTCAAAATTTCAGAACCAGAAGACCCAAGGGTATGGTAAGGACAGTATGGATACATTAGCTCACAGAGATATCGAAGGGCAAGACCATTTAGTGCTTTAAAATTGAGTAAGAGAAAAACTTATTTAATTTTTCATAACACTGCTCACATTGAAAAGTAATCATAAATCAGTTTGGTAGCTCAGTGTTTAGGGTGTTGGGATGTTAATATACAGATTGTGGGTTTAGATGCTCTGAACATCATCTTGTTGGGATATTTGGAAAACTTTAATAAGTACGTCTGCTAAATGACCAAATGTAAAAATTAACTGACACTTAAATGGTAAATGTGGGGTTGTGTTATTGATCACACACAGAAAGAAGCAAGGGAGAATATATATTTAAAATACAAAATAGATAATGGTGATAATAAATAAATACAGTATGTTATTGTAATACACAAATAACATTAATGTTGGAAACTTGGTACCATGTACTTGTATTATTCTTTCATTTATTATTTTCCACCTAACCCTCCACTAGGGTTGTGGGAGGTACGCCATACCCATCCAGGGAAAAATGTTTTGGGTGCTGGGCGAATACACCCAGGTCAGGGTGCCAATCCATTGCTGGGCACACACTCACTCACACAAACACAGACTATAGACACAATTTGGCACAGTAAATTTACCTTGAATCCATGTTTTTGGACTGTGGGAGGTAACCCACGAGGACACGGGGAGAACATGGAAACTCCAGCCAGATTGGGATTTGAACCGGGTATTCCCAGCGCTGAAAGGCAAATGCACTAACCACTAAGCCACCGTGCCGCCCTACTTGTATTATAATAATGTTTAATCAGAAATAATTTTGAATAAAATGTAAGATTCTCTTAGTAGTGTTACATGACTGCTATGTCTTTGTTATAACATTTATATATATTTTTCAGGTATTATTTATTTTTTTTATGAATTTAATGGAATATCAAACGTGTTTATTCATTGTAAAAATGGCTTGTCTATTTTTCAAATAAATGCTTGCTATTTGATGTATGAGGTTATATCATGATTTATTTCACACAATGTTGTCAGTTCCACACTGTTACACACTTTTCATCTGTGTGCTACAAAAGTTGCAGTTTTCAATTTCACCTGTTTCACAGTAGTCAGTGTTGCATTAGGGGACTGCAAATATTCCCATCTATTTTTATTTTTCTACAGTTAGCAGTTTTTTTTAAGTTACTTTTGTACTTATGCAGCATCTACAAACTAGATGTTTCCCTTATTTAATCATGTTGCTTGATTTCTCTGCTATAATGATTATATAGGGGCCATTACTTACCCTAAAATAAGAACCCAAAGACAAAAAAAAAAAATCGGTTTTTTTCTACAAATGTCACCACACAACTTTCAGGTTATGAGACAAAATAAATATAGATCTGAAAATTGTTTTAAAAATAATTCATAAATAATTAATTGTATTAGAATAGCATAGTTGCAAAATCTCCAGAAACAGAAATTTATTTAGAGCTAAAAATATTACCTCCAAAGAATTCCTGCATTGGTCCACCCACATATTTTACATTTTTTAAATAGACATATTTTTTTAACTATTCAAATACTTTTTAATGAAAAAAAAAAACAATACTTTTTAATTAAACTATTTGAATAAATAGTTACAATGCACCTGTAACAAGGCAACTTATATTGTACTTACCATGTGTGATTCTTTGTTATTAAGTTCTAAATAATATTACCACATGTAATCAAAATTTTCAAGGTACCAATATTAAATAAAGAGGCTTTATTCTGCTTTTCTTATTGTTTCCATTTTACATTTGATCTTTACTACACGTCAAAATAATTTCTGATTATACGGAAATTAATTTTATTTACTTTTTCCATCATGTTGCTTCTCTTTAACTTCTTTTGGGATTTTCACATTCCTGCTTTTTCCTCTGAGCTTTATTAATTTCAAAGTAAAATTGGAAACTAATAATAGTTTCTAGAGGTATTTCTCATGACCAATTTCACAATAATATCTGACATCACTCCTATACATTTTAATGAATATACTGTAGTTCACTGGTGTGTTACAGAAATTGATCAAAATCACATCAATTTCTGTGTTGCCAGAAATATGAAAATTATTTCCCAGCATTTACAAAAATTCCAGAGAAGGCTTAGATTCTTGTTTGCACCTTTATTAATTAGAGCATATTCACACCATAACTGTTATATACATTTTATTTGTATATTTTTTGTAGTAAGAAATTATTATGAAGTTCATTAACATATGGTTCACTAAATTAAAATGTTTTTTTTTGCATATTTATACTCGCGTCTACAGGGGCCTGAGCTAATCATGCCATTGTACATACACAATAATTGTGTTTCCACTAGAAACAGCACGGTTCAAATGTCCCAGCAGCGATCAAAAATCTGTGCTGAGTGTACTTTAATAGAAGCATAATGCGTCTACAGCACCTCTTCATTGCAAAATATTGTTCTTCTCCTGCTTTTACAGAGTGTTAAATATAGATCTAAAACTAATTGTCAGGATAAATAAAATCTTTAATTAATGTCCTTCAAAACCTTTAGAACTTTAGGCTGTTTGCTGTCTCTGTAGCTTATAGCAGAACAAAGATAGATATGATAAAAGTATACACAATTAAAACAGACAACAAAAAGTCATTTAACTTCATCACTTACATAACCATTGCAGAATCACAAAATTAAAGAAAAGGGATAAGTTTCTTAAGACAAGAAAAATTAAGAATTAAACATTACTGAAATACAGCATTGTGTGATATTATACAGTCAACACAACAAAACTGTACCACAGTGACACACCCCCCGTTTAAAACTGCATTCATGGTTATTAATGAACTGCTATTAGCTTACTAAAGTAATGGCTTTGGAAAATGACACATTGCAGTCTTGTGAATAACACATTATAAATCAGTCATCACGATTGCTAATCATTTTTCCGAGGGAACTCATCCTATTATTGTCAGTTCATGCCAAAGGTTTTTAGTGGGGTTAAAGTCAAGGCTTTTTGCAGGACTTCCTTCCAATCATATTATCACCAATCTATACACATAGTGGCTGGCTGTCAGGACCTTTAATGCATTTTCTAAAGACTTAAAAATATCTAAATCAGAGACTGATTATCTTTTGTCCTTGAATACCTATGAAAAATTAAATAATTCCAAATGGTCTGTCCACTTCCTTTCATAACATTTCCCTTGGTTGCTTCACTTCCAGATGCGCATTTTTTATTTTTTATAAAAGTATTTAACCAATCACATTTCACCATCATTGGTTGCCAGAGTTACATCATTTTCCAAGGCCTTCACAGTTTTTTGCACTCTACTTTTAGCATCAGCTTCGTTTGCAACAGAAAAGAACTTGATTGAACTAATTGGGCTATTTAAGGCCATAATGAGGATGGATTTTGTGTACAAATAAGGATTTAATCAGGATTTTTGGTGAGTTATTTTCCTATGTAATACTGCAATTTTATTAGGTTATTGTTGGTAATTTTGTATGTTTGGATACATAAGTGTAGCATGGTGGGTATGAATGAAATCTGGAGACGGGATTTTACAATCTCAGGAACAAGCTTTATATACACCTTATTTTAAATTCATTAAAAAACACGTTGGCTGATATAGTATCAGTCCTGCCCTCGCATTCCTGTAATTTGTGGTCCATTTCAACAGCTAATAAAGGTCACACACTTTCATCAGGCGAAGGCACGGCAGGTCTGTTAATTGTCTCGATTGCCAACGACACCGCTTTCATACAACATCACAAATAGTTATCAATCTGTGATGTAACAGCTGCATTTACTCACCTAGGTTTTATATGCATAGTATGCCACTACACACACATCAATAGGTCTGCACTTACGTACAATGCCTTTCAAGTATTCACTCCCTTGTATTTTATTGTATGTGGTGCATCTGCAAAGTTTTAGAAGTTTAATGAGAAAAAAAGTACATTAAAAAGATAAAAATAGAAAAAAAGAAATTGAATATTGGCATGTTCATATGTATTCACTTGCTTTGTTTGGAAGCCCCTAAAAAAGCTCTGCAACCAATTACTTTCAGAATTCACACGCTTAGTGAAATGAAGGCCACCTGTGTCCAATCTAAGTGTCACATGATCTGTCAGTATATGCACACCTGACAGGCCCCAGAGGTTGCAACACCATATTAAGCTAAATATAAACCATGAAGACCAAGGAGATCTCCAAGTAAGTCAGGGACAAAGATGTAGAGAAGTATAAGTCATATCAAATATCAAAATCTCTGGTGCACCATGGAATGCACAAGGTAGACGCTATTGTATGTCTGGCGCAAAAGCAACACATCTTATCACCCTATGAACACCAAACATGGTGGTGGAAGCATCATGCTGTGGGGATTGTTTTTCAGCAACAGGGACTGGGAAACTTGTCTGAATTGAGTGGAGGATGGATGGTGCTAAATACAGGGATATTTTTGAACAAAACCTGTGTGTGTCTGTCAGTGATTTGAGACTGGGACAGAGATTTAACCTCCAACAGGACACTGACCCAAAAGCATACTGCTACTAAAACACGTGAGTTGTTTAAAGGCAATGTCTGTAAATAAAATGATGCAGACCCTTTAAATAATCCCTTTAAAGTCCAGGTTGTGAGGTAAGAAAATGTGAAAAATGTAAAGGGAGATGAAACCTTTTGCAAGGCACGATATAAAAAGTCGTTCAGTTTCCGACGCAAAAGCCGTAACAAAAGGAAACCTGTAATTGTACAGGAATTTTTGCAAGCATTCTGCATCCTGAAATGACACGAACAATTTTTCAAGAATAAAAATGTTAGTATCTTTAGGATAAAGTTCAACAAATAAAATTTCAGTCTTGTATGTATTCGGGAAGACCCTGGTGTGACACTGAAGAGGTCTTGCATTTGATGGCAATTGTGAATTGTGATGGCAAATCATCAAATGTAGGAAGATTAAAAGTAGTTTATTTTTCCAAGGACAAGATGAGTAATCATGATGCCAAATTGTAGCCCTGTAGTTACCTGGGAAGAGGGAGAATTGGAAGTGATGAGTGAGGGCTTTGCCTTTTATTAGTATAGATAATGGATGACCTCTCGTGCCTTTTTGCTTTAGTAATGTAAGGCTTTGAGACCTGTCTTAGACTGCACACCATCACAGTATACTGTACTAGGTATAATTAAATTTCTTACACAGTTTTTTATAACTTTGAACTAATGCCCTGTCCTTTGAAACATAATCTTTTTACCATAGCATGTTAAACCTTAAGTTTTAATTCAAATAGTGTTTGTGTTTTGGTAATGCCATCTGTAATGTCAGACCTAGTGTAGGCAGTACTCTGCTTTCCCTCTACTGAAACTGGCTGATAATAAAAATTGTCAGTTGACAAAAAGTCAACAAATGCTATAAAGGCTAGCTTAAAAAGGCACTAAAAGCCACTAAACGCCTCACTTTTACTGTCACAAATGTAAGAGGTTGTGTTGATCATTTGTTAGAATGTGTACTCAGTCTGTGTACAGACCGATCTTGCAGTGTCTCATTTCATTTATTAAGATATTAAGTAATACTGTGCTGTTGCAGTAAATTTGATGTATGTAACTAAAAGTCACACAGCATTGAAATAGCATTAACAATAACCTTTACTGGAAGGAGAAAAACAAATCCACATCCTAACCCTAATAGGGGTTACTATAAGTATAGCTTAAGAGTTTAGAAATTATCAGCTTTACAAATGTTCTACTTAAATTTCAGAAATTAAATGTGTATCACATGTAACAAATGTAACTATTCCAATTACACTGTTGCATTTTCGCCACTAACATTTTCACTACTTTGCTATTCCTGTTAAAGCCTTAAAGGTGGAATTACAATTAAGTTGAATGTAGAGGCAAATTCTTAATTTAGCCCCAAAACTCAAGGAGGATAATTTGAGAGTTCATCAGAGTATATGTGAAAGTGTAAGTGTGAGAACTTTCTTCAGCACATCCTACCACCTATTCAGCTCCTCTAGGTCTCTTCAGCAGAGCTTTCTGGAATGATTTACACTCTGTGGGCTTGCGAGTCTGCTGCACTTCATCTGGTTCTGAAGCATAGGAGGGAATAAAGGGAGGAAATCGCATTTCTACAGCTCATTAAACATTTGCTGGACAGGCCTGTCCAGCGGCGATGTGCACTCCCTAAATCTATCCACCTGCATGGGCAGGGTGAAGTAGCACACTCAGAACATAGCTTCACACTCAGGATACAGTCTGCCAAGCCCAAATCTCTTGAGTCAAAAAGAATTCCACTTACGATGGATGTGGGGGCGAAATAACAGATTAATGACAATACATTGTTTACAGTGGATTTCACAAATGGCTTAAACCTTGAACTAGGTCCCACTTGGAATATTAAAGAGAAAATGATGGTCAGCTTGAATGAATTGTTTAACAGAGATTAAATTTGAATAAATATTCTATTTAAGGAAGAACAAAAACACTAGTTTTATTCTAAAAATTAGTAGTGATGAAGGCAAAAGTCTGTGTTCTCTATAAAAATCCACATTGTTGCTTTGACAATCATGAAATTTGTCATACTCTTCAGGACATTTCCTGTATTACTAAATATTTTATGCAGACTAACTGTAAGTGCTAACACTTTATAAGAGACAATACCAATTGAAAAGTAGCAGTGGTATGTGACGTCAAATTGGTTGTCCTACATGATTTATCAAACCTGGGGCATGAAAAAACCCTTTTCCATAAAGGTTAAAGATTAATATAGGACAATGTGTATAGTCTATAGCTCATAAAAGGGCTATGCAAGAGTGAGAGCTAAGATGGCGGAAAAAAAGCCATCCTCATAACTTTTTGAATCTGTAATATTCTGCTATCATTCCTTTATCTTTCAAAAGATCCATCACTGAAAATTACTTTGTGACAAAGTACAAAGGCTCCTGCCTCCAGGCGGCTGATTTTTTTTTTTTTTGTACTAGCCACACTCACGTAGGCCTGTCACTGTTGCACGTTTTCACCTCACCTATTGTAAATCAAATTAGTTTCCTTTCAATATCCTTTCATTTCTCTTTGCTCTCTCACTCTTTGCCCTTACTTTCCTCTCAGGCTAATCTACAGTCACTCAAATTGTTCTTTTCTTCAAATCAATGTATTTTTCTTTTCATTTTTTTCAGTTTTTCAGAAATGTATCACTTTTTGTGGAGCCAGTGGATGTGGTTGCTTTGCTGCAGGACGCAGGTTCTAGAAACTAGACTGAGTCAGGCAAAAGTGGTGAAATGGAGCAATGAACTTGGTGCAATGAATCCAAATGAAATGGAGCAATGAATCCAAACATTTTATATTGTTTCAAATGTGTGAAGAGAAATTAGCAGACTATGTGGTTTTAATAAGTTAATCTCTTGACAACTCTAACAAGTCCATATAATGTGTTGCCACCCGCGAGTCCTCCTCCAAACTTCAAGCCTTTAATTTGACTCTCTGTTGACCGACAAAACAAAAGTTCTTTAATCCCTCCATGACCGGTTTATGGTGAATGATTCAGTTTCCTTTTATTTGTGCCTAAGTAAGTAATCAGCTTGTTCCATGGAAATGTCTTTGTCCTGTGACATAGCCCCTGTTGAGGGACATAATAGTTACACCCCCGATGCAAGACAATGAAAAGATCATGATTTCCTGATGTTTCAGACTTATTTAAAATAAAAAATAATACATTTTTTTCTGTTCTGGAGTTAAACAAAATCAAACACTAACAAAAGAAGAAAGACACTTAAAAACCACAATGTAACTCCAAGTCAAGTACACTTGTGTAAAATCAACCTGTCCAGTTAGAAAGCAACACATATTGTGAATCAATTTCACTTGCTGTTGTGCAAATGGAACAGACAACAGGTTGAAATTAGAGGCACTTAGCAAGACAACCCCTATACAAAAGTGGTTCTGCAAGTGGTGACCACACACCTTTTCACTTTTGCATTTTGTCCGTTCTCTCACCGTAGAGGTAACATGAGGTGGTATCTACAATCCATAGAAGTTGCTCAGGTAGTGCAGCTTATTCAGGATGGAATATCAATGTCAACTGTGGCAAGAAGGTTTGCTGTGTCTCTCAGCTCAGTGTCTAGATTTATAGTTTAATCATTTTTATGTTATTTTGTTCTCAATGCATTCCACTATCTACTAAATGAAGATTTTTCAACTGGAATATTTTACTCATTGAGATTTAGGATGTGTTAGTTTTATTTATTTATTTTTTTTAACAACGTATTTATATATATTTATTTATATGAATTGAAAGCCTGTGTTATGGGTGAGTGCCGGAACCCAAGCGAGCGATTACTGAGCAGAGAAGAGCCAGGTTTCCAGATTAAAGCATATGGCATTTATTCATGAATGGCCAAAACACGAAGTACAAAACACAGGGAACTGATACGCGTAACATAAGAATATAGAACAGAGAATATAAAACAAAAGTTTCTTTCACACGACAAACCAAATAACAAAACAGAACAGTTAATTAACTAAACCGGGACAAAACCAAGGAGTTGATTAACTGAAATATTAACAAAATGTCTAAGGAGCACCAGGCACTCTTGAAATATCACCCTCTTGTTTTTAAAGTGGGATGGAGGGCTGAACGCAGACAAGAAGCTGAATCCAGTGGGCGACTAACTTGCACAACTTGCATAACTGCTTAATCATGCACACGGTGAAATCGGGAATCAACCCGGTTGAACTTAGGAGGGTGGAACGAGGGAGGATGTGATCAAGGATTACCTCATTCCACCATCATGGGGCCACCATAACCTACCCCAACTCCAATTAATGAAAAAGTAAAGCTAGCCAGGCAAAACTGGCTCCAATACATACTGGTTCTTGATACTCTTACTGGTGCGCACCGGAACCCGAGCAAGTGCTCAGTGAGCAGAGAAAAGCCAGGTTGCAGCATATGACGTTTATTCCTGAACGGCTAAAACTTGAAGTGCGAAACACAGGGAACCGACACAAGTAACATAAAACGATCAAGAACAGGGACATACGGAACCTGAGAGAATACAAAACAAACAAATAATAAAACAGAACAGTTAATTAACTAAACCGGAATGAAACATATGAGTTAATTAACTGAAATATAAACAAAACGGGTAAAGTAAGCCGAGCGCTCCTGACATCCTGGAACATTGTTTATGGAGGATGGATTTTGACATATTTTTTTACACACTAAATTATTATCTATGTTTTATATCTAATTATAAAACATAGATCAAATTTTGTTTCCAAAGATAAATTAACTAAACTGGTTTGGATTAGTAAATGAGCATTATAGAGACATATGTTTTACAGATGTGCCTTTCCAGGATACCCAAAGTTTACTTCTGTGTCAAGCTTATTTAATTAAGTATTTCTAGGCAAAGACAACACAACAAGCAAAATAAGATGGACAAATCAGGTTAAAATTTATTCTCATCGGTGACAGCTTTGCCAAATAATGTGCTGTGCCAAATATTACCTTGCAAACCTGGCCTGAGTGTCCTTGTAATTGTGGCTGAATAAAATCTATATGTCAAGTTCAGGGAAGCAAAGTGTAATCAATTAGGAGTAATTGGCCAGCTGTTTTCGGTTAATTGAGGTAATTTTAGAGCCATTTGTTGCCAACACCTATGTGGCTTTAGGACCCCTAAAAAAAGCCCATAATTGACCAATTGATGAGAAGAATCAATATGGCACATGTGCTACCACTCAAAGCTAATAGTGCCATCATGAGTGAAAGACCATCTGGACTTTCAGCTTTAAATCTTTGACCAGAGACATTTAATCCTGATCTTTGGCCTCACAAAAAGATGATTTATTTTATTTTCAACTTGTTCAGTGTTCCAAAGACGTTCTATAATTCAGTGAAGTCATTTTTCTGACCTGTTGAACAGCTAGTTTTTCCCAAGAAGGCATTTGCATTGATAGTTTGTTTTTTCTTAGACCTGCATGGGTCCTCTATTTTAATATTTAACTTATATGCAGCAGCAGAACAAAAAACAAAATGACAAAATGAGATGTTATAGTAAATAAAAAAATATACAATACCTAAATATTTTATTTTAAATATTTTAAACCATGGATCGGCACGGTGGCATACTATTTAGCACGTCTGCCTTTTAGAGTTGGGGTTCAAATCCCAATCTGGGTGGAGTTTCCATGTTTTCATGGGATTCTTTCAGGTTCTCTGGTTTTCTCCTACAGTCTGAAAACATGGATTCAAAGTAAATTGACTGTGTGAGTGAGCATGTGGCCAGTGATGGATTGGCACCCTGTCTTGGGTGTATCTGACCAGCGAGAAAAAAAACTGTGAAAATGATAGAGCTCAATGATCTTGGCAGTAACATCCTTGCAGGATTGCAAACTTGCAGGTTTAAGAAAAATCAAGGTTTTATGTACATTAATTACATGCTGAATTAAATGTATATTTAATGCAATTTTAAAGATAATTAGTGATTCATAAACATGAACAACAAAAAAAGGTGGTCATTCCAATGTTGAGGACCCTTGTACCTTGTAGAAATTTTTTTTCCCACCAGTGGTTATTTGGAAACTAAACCTGCCCTTTGTAAGCAGAGCTTTTTCATTAAATTATACAATTGCGTATAAAAAGGTCACTCAGATACTGTGGTGCCACTAGTAGTAGTAGTATTTAGTAACAGTTTAAGTTTAATAACACATGGCTAAGATGATCAGACTTTCTGGTTCTAGCCAAATTTGTAGCTGCAGCCTTTTAAACCAATTTTAGTTTATGTAATAAATTAATTTGTTTGAATTAGAAAAGTTAGTCATATTAGAACTGTATTTTTACATTTAGTCTGTTATCCAAAGCAACCTATAAATGAGAGAACAACGCAAGTTTAGTTACACTGGAAAATTATAAAACCTAATTACTATCCAATCTGGTTTCAAGTCTAAATCCCCTCACGCTAAAAGGTGTTTCAAAAAGAGACTTAAGTTGTCTCCTGAAAATGCTGAATGTCTTGAATGACCGAGTTGGGAAGATCATTCCTCTAATTAGCAGATGTTTTAAACTTGCACTGACACAATTATATTAATAACATAAAATACTACACAATCAGGTGCCACAAAACCTGAGTTCTTATTCAGTTTTATAATCCAACACATAAGCTCTGCTCTCGAGAGGCAGGTTTACCGTTAATAAATTTACCCTTGGTGAGAGAGCATTTTTTCATTCAAGGCTCCTCAAAAATTAAAAAAATCCCTACTATTCAGGATTCTGCATCCCTATGGCTAAAGATTTGAATCTTAGGTTCAGCTGTGTTGAGTTGGTGATCTGGAGGTATTGCACCTGTTCACCCATTTTGCAGTGTTGAAATGCTGTTATTTCAGTAAGCCTTCTTGTCTAGGTAAGACTTCTATGCTACACCGTGTCAAAAATTTGTACTGAGTCTTATCTTCACAAACTGCTCGTTAGTGTGATTGCCACTATTGTCATCTATTATATATTTTTTTTAACTCTACCATGTTTTTACCCGGCTTTCCTCTCTCTTTCCTCTCCTGCACACCTGTTTTTTGCCTAATACACTTCCGTTCATTTTGTGAAAGTTAAGATATCAACACCATTCCAAATCTGAATCATCTATTTCAATTAGGTGACCCCAGCTTAAACAAAATATTGTTATAGGCACCCCAACACAGCCACTTCCATTTTTGGTCATATTCATTTGCATTTATTTTTTTACAGTTTGAGATATTAACACTGTTTCAAATATAAACTGGCCAGATCATTGCTGTGTCCATTCGATTACCTGGTCACGCCCATGTTTTTGCTTGATTTACTGTATTGCACTAAGTGTGCACTCCGTCTCCAATTGCCAAATTGCAATCACACTCACATTTTCTTCAGGAAATGCACCTCTCTAGTTTTTGTTGATCTTCAAATAAATTTGTTGTGTATTAGAGTGTCACATTTATGTCTAACTTATAGATCATAGCTACTCCACTCTAAGGTTGATTAAAGCCTGGAAAGAGGATAGCTTTGAATGAAGTTTAGCAGCAGTTATGGGGTATATGTGTGGACTTGAGTAAAAAGGTGAGAGAAAGGTTAATTTACAAGGGGTTGTGATGAAATTGAAGGAGTTAAACTATCTGGGGTCAGATTCACAACTAATAGTGAATGTGAAAGAGGTAAAAATTAGAGTGCAAACAAAGAGAGGATTATGTAGAGAATGAGAAAAGGCAGACCAATAAGGAGGATTGTAGATGCTATGAGCTAATTGTTTATGGTGACAGAGGAGGATGGCCAGAACAGTGAAAGATAAAGAATGCACTGTATTGACCCTAATTTGGAAAGGATAAAATATGTAGGGTTTGCATTAGTAGTAGACACATTTACGTATTAGGACAGAGTCCACAAAACACACAGACAGCTGGAGATAAAATCTAAAATATACCGTATAAAAGTGAAGTTCTAGGTAAATAAGACTAAGATATGGAACATTTAACACATGCCATCTGAAATAACTTTTTTGATATTTTAGTTTTTTTTCCACCATAATTTATATGTTGACCATGTCAACTCACAATAATCTGTGCCACATGAACTTAGTATCCCAAAATTCTATAATTCTGTATATTTCTATAAAAAATAGTATTCATAATTTGAGGGTTTTCAAGGGTTTACTTCATGCTGCTCATAAATTAATTGTTTTCAAACTGCCTGTATATGACAACTACAAATATTTGGGACAAAAAAGAGATTAAAATTGTGAAGATATGCTGAGGTGTGACAAATTGAGTTGCCTAATGTCAACCAAATGAAAATATTCCACAACAAATGCATAATTAAACCGGACAGATGTTGGCAAAGCTTCATTAGTAGAAGCACATTCATATAAATTAGAGTTTATAGGACAATTACCCTCATATATTTTGGGCCACTTGTCTAGACATCAAATTTTGGGTTGTGAGAATCAATACAGATAATCAGGATGAAAATACAATGTGGATTTTCTCCTGGTTTTAACCAATAAAAAGCATGTAACACTATATTGATCATCCAAGACATCAAGAAAGCCAATGGTTTTCTTGTGGCTAATATATACTAATACTAATGCTTTTAAAACAGCCTAAAGATCTGACATGTTATGCAGATACATAAAATCCCAGAAGAGCTGCAGATTTGGTCATTTAGCAGACGCTTTTATCCAAAGCGACTTACAAGTATCCCACTTAAAAGTTGGGATCAGAACACAGGGTTGATACAGCACCTCTGGAGCAAAGGGCTTTGCATTGGTAACTTTAGTGGACCCGGGATGTGAACCGACAATCCTTGAATAACCCTGATAACAATCAACTTCATCCCAAAGGTGCTCACTATGGTTAAGTCTGCAAAATTTCTTTACAGAAAGCTCACGCCATTTTATTTCATTTTACTATTTACAAGCAATGTTTGTATATTTCACTGCATTATTTATTTATATATTTAATTATGTGCACATTTATTACTGTAGCACATTACTTTTCCACAGTCACAGTTTTTAAAAAATACCTATAGAATTCATAACAATTAAAATAAACCTTAATTAAACCATTTTTAGGTGGGTTATTATATATGTCACGGCTCATCCTAAATTAGATTTATGGGGCATATCTTGGAAAAATAATATAATTTCGAAATAATCTTTACAGAATTTTTCTGAAGTCTATAAGGGTAAAAAAAAAATTAAATTAACAAAACAATTGTCAAAAATGTATACCCCGCAAACTGAGATTTGTAACTGCATTTGGAAATTAGTATTTCCAAACCTTTTTTTTTTTTTGTAGATCTCTTTATGTGAATCTCTTTTTGCAGTTTTGAGTTTTGATCCATGTTTGACACGATTGATGGGCCAATGAAATTAT
>JAOUQT010308963.1:0-15209 GCA_025769995.1 Xyliphius kryptos | reverse complement strand
TTCTGCGTCCGGCTCTGGCACGCGTTCACCTGGTGTAGGCTGAGGATGAAGCGGAATGGACAGCTAAAGTAGGCTTTTGTGAAGTGATGGGTAAAGTGCAATAAGGTCACTGAAACACCTCTCTCCCTCCTTCTTTCTATATTCCAGGTGGTCTGATGGGGGCCGATCTGACCACGGGCCCTGGCACCAGTGCCGGTAAGGATGGCGTCCCCACCTTCTACAGTATGTCCCCTCTTGTCTCTTACTCACTCACACCTCAGCTTGTCTTCACTCTCAAACAGAGCGTATAGTCTTCAATGAGCCAGGATCGTGCTAATGCTTTCCTCACAGACTAAAACCATTAACGCTCACTTGTAACATTCGTGCTGGAGGCTAAAATAAACGTAGAATAAACAATGGAGTCGAGTCAGCGATCGAATGCGCCACGTATCTTTTTGCTGCACAATGTAATCACTGCGTAATATTGTTAATGCATCGTAATGACAACGGTTCTCGATCCGTGACCCGTTTTGACTGTACATATGGCTATTACCGTAATCGGTGCATTGCGAAGCAAAACATTTTGCCTGAATATGTCATCTGAGGTTTGGCTGCATCTCACATGGCTTTTCATGGCTCTCACAAGACATTAGTTTCTGTAAGATCCTAAATACAATTAGTCGATTTCAAGAAGCCAAATGAGGTTATGGCTTCTTCTCGGTACTTTGGCCCCTATTTGGCTCAAACCGCTGCAATCTGATTGACTAGATGTCACAACAGCAATTGCAGCATCATTGTATGGGGTAACTGCTTACATATGCTTGTAGTGTTTGGCCATGAAAGGCTTCTGGAATGTGTATGCGTTTGCTATATGTGTGCGTAATCCACTTGAAAGGGAAAGTTCTAGTAAATATGAACACATAGCGAGGCTCAAACTTGCGGTCGCTTCAGATGCAGCTTATATACTCAGACGTGTGTGTTGGTCCATGTGTGTACATGTCTGAAGGGCTCAGTGGCGCTGGCCACAGAAACATGGCTAAATTCTATATAAAAATCAGGACAGTAGCTTCTTGGAAATGAACGTGCTCAGTTAAGCCCAGCTGGCTAACCTTGTCTGGCCCTCTTCTGCCCCCGGGGCCAGTGGTGAGGGTTGAGAGGGTTGAGCCTGAGGTCCCTCTGTCTGTCCCCTCTGCTTTACTGTCCATCTCATACAAAAGTACCACTTATGGTAAGGACGCTTGCTTCTACGTTCAAAGTCAACGGCCGTCCAATGCCACCATTGTGTCCTGACGGGGCTTAACAGAGGGCGCACTGTGGCTCCTGCACAAGCCGTCCGATTGGAAACAAGAGCAAGGGAGAAGTCACAGGGCCCTCAAAGACGTTCCATTCAAGTGCGCTCAGATTGATGGCCGAAAGGGGATGAATATTCAATCTTTTTGCTCCGATTCGCTCTTAGTCATGGCTGAGGTTTTTTGTAGTGTGGCGTGCCAGCTGTTTAAGAATGCTCCCCGCAGTCGATTTGAAGAGACACGCTGTGCGGCTCGAATAGCATTACAGTAAATGATGAATAGCACGAAAGAGTCTTAATCACAACTCGTTTGGAAAACGTCTAACTCCAGATTTTGCCAAACAGTGTGTTTAATATGACTCATTAATTTTCCATTTATACAGTTCTTTACGCTCCAATTGCAGTGGCAATGTCAGACGACCACAACTTCTCTGTTCTCTGGTAAACATGGATCACGTGCCAATCAGACATGTCAAAAAAGCTTCACGGTCTGAGCAGGCTCCCAAAGTCAATTCAAGACGGTTATTGCACTTGAGCATCATTATATCCATAGACATGAACTCTGCAAGCATCTTGGTCTTCAATTACAGAAAACGCGGCTATCGAGTAAATCACGTGATACCGATCGTGATCATGTAGAAATCTAGAGTTTATTTATATACCAACTAGTCTTACAAAGTAGAGTGGTTTTCAAAAACCTTCATTACAATGGAACTCTAACGGTTCTCCATGGCAATGTGGTCTGATGCTGATACATAAAGTCATGGCTATTTCAAATCACAAGAAAGGTTTTCAGTGCATTTAAACTCAGAGCTCTGTGAAGGTCATTGGAGTTTTTCTGCATCGATAGGTAGAAAAAAAAAATGAGCGTCTCTTACTGATCAACTGATAAATGCTGTGGCCTTAACCTTCATTAAACTTCAAATCCTATGAAACACAAAGAGTGTACCGTTATTAATCAGAAGATAAGAGCAATGCAATAAAGAGCACATGAAAAAAAGATATACAACACAGGAACCAAATGAGACCTTTACTATTTTTGTATATTTATTTATTGGGCATATTCTACAATTTATTGATTGCTTCCAGTATAAAGCTATAATGAAGTATAATGAAACCGTGGTGACCAGTTCCCGAGCTCAAACCCTCATAAACATTAAAGTATGCCATGTAAGAGCAAGAACATCAATCATGGCTTCTAGTCCATGACATCTGTCCAAAGTCTGATAATCCATGCAGGCATGGCCATATGCCACTGTAGTCCGTAAAAGGCAACTCAGGCTGAGCACATTAACAGTTTCTAGCAAGGTCCAAAAATAGCATTGGCTTCTTTATCAAAGGTACACATCAAGCCATTTGCAAGAGAGAACAGTCCACCGGTATCTGGTCAGATGTAATTTTAGCACTTCCCCATTGTGAGTAAGAGAGAGAGAGAGAGTGAGAGAGAGAGATCTTTTAGTTAAAACAACAGAACAGTATGAAGGTCAATATAGTTTGTCTTCTGTCACATCGCTTTTATCAAGATGAAGCAAATCTGATATCAGATTCCCAGTATGTTCCAGGAATGTCGCGATCCAGAGGATTTTCGTTTGTTTTCATGCACAATAATAATTCTTGTACTTAAATATAACATCCCAAAACATAAGTAAGGTTATAAGATTCATCCGAATGCATAAAATTACTGAATACTAAATTTATGAAAAAATACATAATGCATCATAAATTAATAAAAAAAAGAGGATGTGTCTTCAAAAGATTGAAATCTGTCCTGATTATTTAATATTTAATATAATAAAACAAAATGCACCAACACATCATGTGTGAAATTTTGTTATATAAATATACTGTATGTAATTAGAGGGCTTTGAAATTCATACTGTTCTTCTAATTTTGTAGCTGTTTACTTCATACCAAAATGCTTTCACTGATGTTTAAAGTGTAATATATATATATATATATAGCCTGGCAAATAATGAATTAACATCCTATCATATAATGACCCATTAACTGCAATATGCATACTTATTTATGTTTAGTAGGTATTAATTATTACTCATTTAATAATACACTTTTAATGCATCTATCTCAAAATAAACACCCAAGTTGCGAACAGGTTCTCAAGTCTGGTCCGAGCTTTGAGCCTTTATTGTGGTTTTGACCTGAGAAAGCCGCCTGAGCTCAGAAGCTTTTATTTTTAGGTAAGGTGGTCATCTCCAAACCAGACATGTTGCTATCGGCTTCTAAAACACTGGCATGGCAGACATTACTGGAGACTATGTATAGAAAAAATAATGCCACTAGGATCTTGTTGACACGCTTAACAGCCGCAGGTTCATGATATGTGACCAACGTTTGAACAGGGTGCACCAGTTGTCTGACCGGATGACGTAGTTGCAATCAGCGACATTTAATCATTTTTTAATCCTTAAATGTATTTCTAATAAGTATTAGTAAATCGAAATAATTAAAATGTGTACCTTTGTAGTGTTTGATTGCTGGGACAGACACAGAGTTCCTCTTTCGGATCATTTTCCAAAGCAAAAAGACAGGGGGAAAAAAAGTCTTTTTTTATATTTGTCCAAACTTGATATATCAGGATGATGAGGCCCCTCAATTGGCTCATTTCCATCCATCAGTTTCATATATTACCTCATTGACAAAGCTAGGAAACAGAAAACTACTTTGATGAGCTTCCACAGTAGCCCATGTCATATTAAATACATACAGGGCTGGTTTTCATTATGTGGTGTATCGAGCTTGGAAACATAGGATTTAAGCTAAACGCATAATTGCTAACAGTGCTGGCTCTTTAAATACATTCAAATCCGAACTTAATGCAGCTTAAGAAGCAACAATAATGAAGTAAAGTTATAAAGTAAAGGATATAAAGTAAAGTAAGCTTTCAGAACAGTGTGTAGCATGGCATTGACTTCTGTGTGGGTTTAATATGAAATGTTTGACCTTTGGAGCTGAGATGCCCAATGCTGTGGCTAGCGATAGAAATGTTATAACTGTGCAATTTCTAGAGCCAGTTATAGAAAGAAAACAGACGTATTTGCACACGGTATGAGCAACGCCGCCATAAAATACTGAGTACTGAGTACTGAACATGCAACAGGGTTCTTATGGGAATTTAAGAAAGTTTAACCATTATTACCCACCCTGTAAACAAGACCATGACAGTCAGGACTTCTTAATCATGGTTATTATAGCCCCCACACTCCCTAATTGATGTTTGAATTAAAAAAAGGGTATAATTGCAACTATGTAAACACCTCTGTAGTGTGTGTCTCTGTGAGTGAGTGTGTGCCCAGCGTTGGATTGGCACCTTGTCCTGGGTATCCTTGGGCGGCACGGTGGCTTAGTGGTTAGCACATTTGCCTCTCAGCGCTGGGGATTCCTGGTTCGAATACCAATCTGAGTGCAGTTTCCATTTCCTCCCCGTGCCTGCGTGGGTTTCCTCCCACAATCCAAAAACATGGAGGTAAATTGAATGCGCTAAATTGCCCTGTATAGTGTGTATGGCGCTCTGTCCTGGGTGTATCTGCCCAGCGCCCGAGACGTTCTCCCCTGGATGGGCATGGGGAACCCCCACCGAGACCCTCATAAAGGAATAAACGGAAGATAATGAATGAATGATGAATAGAGCATTGTCTAAAGCTGTTTATACAAAACCAGAATGCTCTTTAAACATTTAGTGTGATTGATTAAATTATTCAGCTCTTAAATGCAGAATACAGGTGGAAGCTTCTCCTCGATAAAAGGTTTGACCTGTGTAAATTTCGACCAATCAGGGAGTTGGTGGGTAAAGAACCCTGATTGGGGTTTTTATACTATTTAGTATTTAACTTCCACATTGACTTCATCAATCAGTAGATTTTGTCATTTGGTTAAGTTGTTTTACTCCACTTTTACATCATTTATTCACTTCGCTGTGTTTGTTAAGTCCCTGTGGAATCAAGCAAATCCCATTCAGGGACAGTCGTAAAAAATCTGCTCATTAATTCAGATTCTGATTCTCACTTGTGCTGTGTTGAAATGTTTCAGCGTTCAGTTTTCAGTTTGTAGATGCTCAACTGTATCTGATATTCATTCGGGCTAATTGACTTTGGCTGGTCAGCTTTTAAAAAGTCATCAGTAATGGCTTTTGCACAATATTCAGACCACTTATTGACTGGTGTAATTGAATCCTTCATGAATGCTATATGATTGCTTTGTATAATAGCCACCCTCAAAGTTAATCTCTTGCTCGTTGGGGAATCTAGAACGTCTCCATGACAACCAGAGCAAAACAAGGGAGTGCAATGAAAGAGTTCTCTTAACTCGCTGACACAAAAAAAAGGAACTGATTAGCAGGTCTGGGCGCATTTGAGCGCTTAAACTGTAATGGTGACAATGCCTCGATTTGGACCCTGATTTATTATAAAAATGGCAAATAAAATGGGGACGTATCTGGAGCCAGTCTGAAAATCAGCATTTTACCCAAAACGAGGCAAATTTTTCCTCTTTTTTCTGTCTGTGCTACTGAAGGGCTAACAATGATGTGTGGTTGTTGAGTCTTGAAGTACCACAGCCAGCTGCTTGCAGCCTATACTTCACTGTATGAAAAGAGGCAGGAAATACATCATTGCAAATGGCACACACACACACACACACACACACACACACACACAAGCGCAGGCACACACAGTCCTGGTTCTCAACATCCACACACACGCACACACAGACACACACCCTCCCCCCGACCCCCTTCATTTTCCTCGAATCATACAAATTGCGCTTTTCAGACTTTTCATTTCAAAACAACGAAAACCATTGCCTTCAAATTAAAGAAAGATCACCACAGAGAAATTGCCGAGGACAACATCTGGGTCTCGTTTTCCCCTTCAGCGTATGATTAGGATGCTCATTTATGTCTAACGTATAATTCCTGCCCCTCTTTTAAGTGGCAACGGGTGAGTAGCGCCTCGTGTTTTGAGCCTCAAAGAAAGAGAATGGCATGTGGGAAAGAAACAAAGACACCATACCACTTTCTTTCTCTTCCCACATACATGTGTGCCTCTGGCTTCTGTAGAATCAGTAGAAGTGGCCGTTGTGGACACAGAATTGGGGACTGCATGAATTCATTACTATATAAACTGTTAAATATTCTTGGCACCCAATGGCAGAGGATAGACAATTGGTTTCCAGTTGACAGAATATGCTCATTATAGTTTATGGACTTTTTCTTGGCTGTTTTTTTTTTAAATTACCAGAGTGACAAACTAAACCAGACCTGAAGAAGTCATGTCACATCACCATCCATTCATACCCATATTTTGTTCCTTAACCAATGAGCTGCGACGATCCCATTTTCTATTGATTGTTGACGTGCTGGCACCAACAACCACTCTGCATAGAGTTACATGAATGTGATTATTATTCCTAATATGTTTTTTACAGACTTTTCTTCGGTCTTTCTCTACTGCATTCTTAATATCTGTCCTTCACCACAATTTTTTTTTTGCCAAATGAGATTCTTCACAAGATAAACCAAGTGTTAACACCTTTTCTCTGTGCTCTGTATCAACCACCTTACTGCATAACCACAGTGACCACAAGTCAGCCTCATCTCTCGATCTTTTTTGACAAAGTCGCACCAGTCTCTCACACTCATCGTTTCTAAAGATAACAGACGTGCTGTTTGCCTGCAAACCTGAGGTTATGTTTGTAATTTCTGTTGTTGTTGGTTTGAGATCCTCTGATAAGGATGACTGAATCTTTGGTAAATGGTGTCACACTTTTGGAAGCTCTTTTAATTAAACCCAATTTGAAAGTATGCGAACAAAACGAACACAAACTCTTTAACATTAATGAATAAGAACATATTTATTTGAATATATTTAATAATAGATATAGTCACAGAAGTGTCAGACATCCGTAAATCATTCTCTGAGCACCTCACCATAATTAGATTTGCAGGCATTCATATACCGTGTGTCCGTAACAATGTTTATTTAAATAATAATTATTTAGATATAGTATATTTATCAATAATACCAGTTTTAAAGCTTGGTTGTTCAAAATACAAGACAAAGTACCTCATTATATACATTCTATTTACTGAGTAAGTAAATAAAATAACTGGATTCATTAATTCAGTGTTTCTTTTAATACTTTTGCCCATATAGTTTATTTCCTGATGAACTTTGTGCCATTACAGATATGGCTTTTTGCACCTTTTTTTTGTTTTAGTCTAAATGATCCTTGTAACTTGAATCTGATGTCAAAACCAAGCTAAATTACATTTAGTTATTTAGCAGACGCTTTTATCCAAAGCGGCTAACAAATATCAGATAAGAGCACAGTGGTCAAAACACTGGTTTGATGCAGCACCCTGGAGCAATGAGGGTTATGGGTCTTGCTCAAGGACCCACATTGGTAACTTCAGTGGACCTGGGATATGAACCCACAACCTTCTGATTGATAGTCCAACACCCTAACCAATGAACTACCACACCCTGGACGTATCTCACCACAGAACATGTCCAGTCCACCTCTGATGACTGTGGGCTCAAACAACCTCTTGGTATTTGCATATATAATGAGGTTGGGTTTTTTTTTTATCCAGATGCAGAATGTAAGGTGATGAAATGAAAATGTACTTAATATATCTGCAAAAGACAATAATTTCACCCAAAACTGTATGAAAGTTTGATGCTGTGCAAGTTTCAGGATATAAATATCACAACTTGTGTCACAACAAGCGAGGGACTGAACTAATTCGAACTTTAAATATCTAATAGTCGACAGATGTTGAGTGACAGACCTTCCAAACTATTTTCATTATAAATATGCAAAGTTTTGGAATAGCATGCAATACATCAGGCAAATAAGGTGCCTTTGTAATAAAATATAAATCAGTTTCTATTTATAGTAGTTTGTCTTGCTGGCTTTTATGATTCCTGGTGTATCACAAGTTCGTATTGAAACTCCTGATATTTTAAACCCAACTGTACCTCTGTCCTGCTCTGTCCTCATCCCACTGCACTCATAACTGTTTGAGTAATGCCCGTGAAAACTGGAAGGTACCGGGCGTAATGAGAGACGGCTAATTCTCAGCGGTTTCCGAGAGTAAAAGGTGTGTTTGTGCGCATGACTGACTGCACAACGCGGTGAAAGCCAGGTGAAAGATCAAGCGCACATTAAAATGAGTGAAGTTGCAATGTGCCGGAACGGGTCGGACCTTTCTTTATTGGTCACGCGAGGTGAAGAGAATATGGAATGAAGCCATAATTCACCAACATGTCTGAAAGAAAGCTTTATAGGTCTGAGAGGAGGATTGGGAAATGGTGTGTTTTGGCAAAACGTGAGGGAGTGTAATGGGGCTTGGGTAACAGTTGGGTGACACTGAAGTCTTGGTGTGTTTCATTTGGCAGCCAGCAGTACTCATTGTTTGATTTTTCTGTCTGAACTTGATAGGAAACGGATATGGAAACCACCGCAACTCTCCCGGCTTGCTGGTAAGCTCCGGCGGCATGAACAAGAACATGCAAGCCAAGTCGCCGCCACCCATGAACCTGGGCATGAGCCGTAAGCCTGACCTGCGCGTGCTCATCCCTCCAGGAACCAAGAACAACATGCCCTCTATTGTAAGTACCACTAGCTTTTATTCTGACTCACTTGTCTCCTTCAATCTTAGTTTCCTTGCCATCATTAGTACTAGTCACCTTGCTCCCCATAGATTTCACACATTCCTCTAAATAATAACACTAATTCGGAGTTTATTACCCTCCCTTCTTCATTGCCATCAGTCCGAGGATGTTGACCTTCTATTGGTGAGTGGAACTGTTACTCGAACCAGTGACACAGCTTAGTAGACATGACGTCCATCCATTATTGTGATAGTTATGAATGCAGTAGCAGTAGATCCAGCTGTGTTGTGATGTTTATCAACTTGTTAAATGGTCAACAACCTCAAGGCATTAGGAAGGAACCAGTGGGCCTCCTAGTGGTCGTTTAAAGCAAACGCACCCTCCCCCAAATGAGTCTGACCCATTCATCACTGCATCAATTCCACACCAGCTTTTCTTGACCTGCAGAACATGAGTGCATTTCTACCTCATCAGTCATCATTCAAAAACAAAAAAGTGCAGTCCCACCCCCCGTTGTTGCTGATTCAGTCACCCTGGAAACCACATGGGTTGCTATAGTGATAGAGCACCATGCGAGCGTCCATAAATGATAGGTTAGGAGAGTTTCGAAGGTACTGCGTGTCAACTGATTCATTTTTTTCTTGGAACTTTGCTCGCTGTCTCGCTGCCTGTGAAAAATAAACAGCTTGTGCCGTCTGCACCTTGTGCCTTTAATCACACTACGCTCCCTTTCTTTTTCTTTCGCCACAGAATCAGAGAATAAACAACTCTCAGTCCGCACAGTCACTCGCAACGCCTGTGGTTTCTGTTGCGACACCCACTCTACCGGGACAGGGAATGGGCGGCTACCCATCAGCAATCTCCACCTCTTACGGTACCGGTATGTACAACTTCCCAAGCGTTACGTATCTTTTAGATAAAATGGCAACCTGCACAGGACATACATACTCTGTATGGCCAAATGTTTATGGTCACATCTTCTTATGGCTTTAAAAGATTATGATTTGCTAAAAGAATTAATCCTGCAGCATGCAAACACATTATAAATGACTCGATGGCAAAAGTTTTTTTGTGCTTCTGTACATAAAGAAGATTGCACTTGCAATTATCCTTCTTTGCAACACAACCATTATGGATCAATGAATCAATCATATTTGATTTTAAGTCATAACAACTGTATACACATCTAACTCTGCTCCTCTCCTCTGTTGTAGAATATTCTCTGAGCAGTGCCGACTTGTCCTCCTTATCCGGCTTCAACAGTGCCAACACCCTGCACCTGGGCTCAATGAGTGGTTGGCAGCAGCAGCACCTTCAGAACATGCAGCACTCTGCTCTCGGCCAGCTGGGGTGAGTGTTAACACCCACCCACTGACATGAAAAACACAATAAACCCTCCTGGTTCTCCAGTTTCACTCACTTTGAACTCATGATTAATAGTGAAAGGTTCATATGTATTTTGTATTTTAGCAATGGACATTTACTATTATGGGATTTGGGGCAGGATGAGCTGTTCATACATCTATTAGGATCACAATGGCTGCCTCCGGAATAACATGCTTCCTTGGCCATCTTGCTGACCCAAACATAAGTGAGGTGTTAAAAACAAGGAGGTTTATCTAATTAGCTGGTGGTGGCATACTGCTGACACCTATTATTATGAATGTATGTTGTTTCGGATGCTGCCATTGTGTTTTAAAGTCAGGGAAAAATGTTATGTAGTTTATTATAGCTAAAACTGTCTGCGGTGCATCAGGTGCAATATACAGGCAGAGGAAACCCCGATAAACCACAAAGCTAATAGTCAGCACAGGGATTAAAAAGAAATTTCATAAATTCATGTCAAGTACAAAAAGATTTAGCTATTTCTAAACAATCATATATATTTGGTTATTTAGCAGACGCTTTTATCCCAACTTGGTTTTGGTCAGAACACAGGGTTGATACAGCAGCCCTGCAGCAATGAGGGTTAAGGGCCTTACTCAAGGACCCACATTGGTAACTTCAGTGGACCTGGGATTTGAACCTACAACCCTTAGATTGCTAGTTGAACACCCTAACCACTGAGCTACCCATAAATATATACACAGTAGAGGCCAAAAGTTGGACACACCTTCTCATTTAATGCATTTCCTGTATTTTCACGACTATTTACATTGTAGATTCTCACTAAAGGCATCAAATCTATGAATGAACACATGAGGAGTTATGTACTTCACAAAAAACGCTGAAATAACTGAAACCATAAAACGTTTTATATTCTAGAGTCTTCAAAATAGCAACCTTTGCTCTGATTACTGCTTTGCACACTGTTATTCTAATTAATTATACTAATAAACCCTTATAGGCACAAAACCATTTCAGGTGGCTACCTCTTGAAGCTCACTGAGAGAATGCCAAGAGTGTGCAAAGCAGTAATCAGAACAAAGGGTGGCTATTTTGAAGACACTAGAATATAAAAGGTTTTTATAAAAGTTATTTCACTTCTTTTTTGTTAAGTACATAACTCCTAATGTGTTCATTCATAGTTCTGATGCCCTCAGTGAGAATCTACAATGTAAATAGTCGTGAAAATACACAAAACACATTGAATGAGAAGGTGTGTAGAACATATATGTATAGTTATATAGTATAGTTATAGTCATAGATGCAGACAGTGATGAAGATTCCAGGCAGATTTTTTTCATCCCCAAAACAAGCTCAGTTATCACACGGATGCAAAGCGCCATAAATTTCTAACTAGTAATTAAGTCTCTTAATGTAGCCGTGTCTTGTACATATTTGAATATACAGCTCTGATTATTGTGTATTTGCAGCAGCCTCGCGAAGGGGTTGCTATCAAAATAAAGAAAAATATCTAATTAAAGTCAGACTTAATTTTTCCGAACGCCATCGACTTGACAGCTTTGGCATCCAGGCAACTGCCCCTAGCAATAAACTTCCACTAATATACGGCGGAATTTGTGAGGTGGGAAAAATCAAGCGCAAAATGGACCTTTAATCAACTAAGATTTAGCAAAAAAACCAATGGGATATTTAATTAGCTACACTTCATATTTGGCAGAAAAGGTTGTTCAGACAGAATGAGGCCATATTAAGCCCTGCAAACAGGTGGAAGAGACTTGGCACATCCAAACCCTGAGGGTGATATTCCATGTTAAACTGATGTAGTCACACTCCTCCTATAGATCTGTTGTCATTTGTGGTAGCACCTCCTGTACAAGGCCTACATCTGTGTCATGCATCGTTTGGACCAAAAAATGAATCATTATCTGTGTGTCAGTATGTGTGCGCCGAGTGCGCGGGGCACTCGCCATGTTCGGTAACCCTCCCTTCGTCTCCTTTCCTCCCTACAGAAATTGCACTAGCTCTCACTTATGTCAGGGTTCAAATCTCTCCCTGCCCTCTACCCAAAGCCTGCACATCAAGTCCGAACCTGTTTCTCCTCCTAGAGACCGCTCCAGCAGCACCACGCCTGGCGGCTACGCCCCACCCCCTTCTCATCAACAGGCACACCAGGCCCCTCCCCAGCACCAGGCCCCGCCCCCGCAGGGCCGCTCGCCCGCCGACAGCCTGAGCAGCGAGGGCAGCGAGCGCGATGACCACCGAGCCGACTTCCACTCACCTCTGGGTATGGGCCGGCCCGGACTGGACGAGCGCGACAGTCCGTCTGTCAAGCGAGTCCGTCTTTCCGAGGGCTGGGCCACATGATGAGGCCTGCCCCCACCTCGACAGCTCAACAGCCCCTTCGCTCTCGACCCTTACGAAGTTGCCACCATCTCTTCTGACGCGACGTCGGCCTCCAAGTTCTGACGGTCACACACAGTGTAAACGGACTGGAAGGCTCTTGATTTTCTTGCTTCTCGTTTTTCATATATGTATATGTATTATCGTGTTTGAAGCGGGTCCGGGAGGGCCAGGGAGGGAGGGGCCTGGGGTTTCAGTGGGCGGGGTTACTATGCATAGCTACGCGTGGATATGACTTACAATATATGCATATATATTTACACGCGTGTGTCGGTGTACATATATGCATAGTAGGAAAAAAAACAAGAAAATCGTCAGGTACTTTCGATTATTGTTATTTTTTATTTGAATTATTTTTTTTTTTTTGGTTTCTTTTTTGGAAAAGTAATTACAACTTTGCTCAGTGATATTCAGCCATGGGAGAAGCTCAGCCGAGGACCTCCGCTGAGTCGACAGGCTAAGCACTTGACTTGCTCTACCAATACTATGTGTACAGATTCAGTTCTCTTCGCCTCTCTTCAGATGGCCCCCTCGCTAATGTATGTTATGATTGACAAGTCATGTTGCAGGTTCAACGTATTGTACATAGAGGGCAGGCGGGGACAACGGGGAGGGGAGGGGCTCGAGATTGCCAGACATTGGAAATGGCTCGCAAGTGAAAGCTTTTATGCAAGATCTTTTTTTTTTTTCTCCGAAAGATTGTACAGGTGTACAGCTCCCTAGGTTTTGTTCAAGAAACGTTGACCCGTGGTTTTCTGAAGAAAGGGAAATAGTACAAAAAAATGGAATGGCACTCATTAAACCGAGGACCATACCTTAAATTAAGAGCCATGTTAGTTTATTCAGAAAAAAAACCTAGGAGTTGCTTTAAATGTTCAGTAATGAAAAACAAAGAAAAAAAAAACAATTGTATGATATTCTTGCTTATATTTTCATATTAAAACCTGATACAATGCAAAGCATTTTTGTGGCGTTTTGTAGTTTCTATAAGCCAGAATGTGTTTTGAGAGCTTTGCCTATACCAGAAACAAAAAAAAATACACACAAAAAAAAATTTCGTTCAAGAGTAATTAACCTTGGGCTTTTCAAACCTAAGCCATGACATCAGAGAATCTTGCTTTGCTCAACAATTTTTTTTTTTTTTTCAATTTGTAGAGTTTTTTTTTTAATGTGTATTTCTAATTATATTGAATAATAATATTAAGATTCTTTTTAAAAACAAAAAAATCTGTGAAATTAACATGCTTGTGTATAGCTTTCTAATATATAAATATATATGATAATAATTATGGTCATAGCATTTTTGTCAGTGTGAGGTTACAGTACAGTTGCACATGTTTGTTTTGTCTTGTTCTACTCTTTCTTTATGCTCCATTTGGAAATCTTTCAGGCGCAAAACCCTGCCATACCATCTGATCTCAAATTACAGCCATTAATATATTTCGTTTATAGAGTGTTGCGCCTCTAAACTGCCACTCAGGTGAAAAATGGGTAAACCCTAAAGTAAGCACACTTCGTATCTGCAAAATAGCTAAATTCCAATTCTGGCCTTGGATTGCGAATGATAAGGATCCTGTTCCGGATAGAATAAGAGCTTTCACATACGTGGGGTTCCGCCAGACGTCCACCTGCTTGGGTTTGGGGTTCGTACGTAATTTTCAGTGTGCACCTGATTCTTATCTGGATGTGTGCTTTGGTTAGGAAGAAGCACAACTTTGCCGATATGAAAAAAAAGCTTCAGTGTGTGAACCAAAGCAGATGCTGGTCAGCCTAGGAATCGATCGTATCACTTGAATTGACATGGCACTGAAAGATTTGAACGCGTAAAATAAGTTTGCATTGACTGAGGGATATTTTGTGCTATTATGAAGTTATGGTTTTGAAAAAGGCTGGTTTTGTGAACCCTTTGGTGTTCTGTGTGTTTTGCTCATTTGGGCCATTCATTTCAGTAAACTCTCTGATTGAATTCTTCTTTTTTCCTCTTATTTCTCCCCCTCTTTGGACTCATCATGAAACTCATTCTGAGTTTGGCCATTATTTGATATATTTCCTACCAAAGACACGGAGCCGCGTCCTTTCCGTTTTGTTCTAGTCCATTCTCTGTGTGGTTTGATTAACTCTGCTGGTTTGCTTTATGTAATTTACAATAATACTGGTACCTCATATTCACTCTCCCAGTACCTCAGATTACTATTCAACCAGTTGTGATGAGGTAGAAAAATCAACGGATCTTAACAGTTGTACAGTATTGTTACATACTATGCCATTGTTTCTTCTTTAACTATCGCATTATGTATCCATATGACTCCCTGGTTCACATTTTTGGTTTGCTGTTCTTTTTTCCTTAAAAACAAAAATAACAAAAAAAAAAAAGTAGTAACAAATGTAGCTTGTATAAACCTACATTGGGTAACATTGAAAGAAAATGTGTTTTCGTTTGTTTCTTTAATTTTTTTTCCTCCCTGTTATTATTATTATTTTTTGAAACCAGGAGAAAGAGGCTTTCAGCGGCATAAGCTGGACTTTGTCGCCACTTGAAGACAAGATGTCATTAAATTAAA
>JAOUQT010308955.1:0-26251 GCA_025769995.1 Xyliphius kryptos | reverse complement strand
CTGGACAGGTTGGTTTCACAAAAGTGTGGTTTACTTGGAGTTACATTGTGTTGTTTAAGTGTTCCCTTTATTTTTTTTGAGCAGTGTATGTTTTAGATTTTATTTGGTCAGAAGAGTTTTTGGTTTAACATATTAAATGTTTTTAATCTTGCTTATTGTTGATCCTGTATATTTGCAAAACTGCACCGTGACAATCTAGATTATGAGATACTATACAAGAACTCACATGAAAGAGTATAACAAATACTCTTTTTTGAATATGCTGAAAACTATGTTTTCATTTCCAAAATGAAGCTGAACAAACTGAGATTAATAGCTAATTTTAAACCATTAACTTTTGTATTAAGGAAGCAGAATTTCAAAAATCGGAATTATTGATATCTAATTAGCTATTTAAACATGATGAGTTGTTTTCTATTATTTGTATCTGGCAAGTGCAAAGTGCCAAAACCCTTTAAAAACCATGAAAAAGATTTCAGCATATCAATATAACGCAAACACAATCCAGAATCTGCCCAGCCTATCAGCCCTACCTTCAAGTTTCCCCAAAAGCTTTATAAAGCAAATCAGATAATACAGTGGAGGAAATAACTATTTGATCCCGCAATGATTTTTAAAGTGTGTACTTTGACAAATAATTAAACAGTCTATGATTTGTATTGTAGCTTCATTTTAACAGGGAGAGAGGAAATATTAAAAAGAAAATCTAGAAAATTAAATAAAAAAATAATTTGCATTTCATTGAGGAAGATGCATATTTGTTTGCCTAAAAACCTTGACTAATTTTGGCTCCCACAGACCACTGACACATTTTAATCTCGGTGAAGTCGTTTCCTGCATGACTGACGCCTGTCCCAAATGGTCACCTGTATAAAAGTCCACCTGCCAACAGACTTGGTGCCACTTCCACCATGGGCAAGACTAAAAACCTGTTCAAAGAGGTCAGGGACAAAATTGTTGACCTACACAAGGCTGGAATGGGGTACAAAGCAACAAAAAAAAGAGGCTGGATGAGAAGGTGACAACTGTTGGTGCAATTATTCAATCGACCAAAGCATGAAACTACATGCACGATATCACCTGATCATGAGAAAGGTTAAAAATCAGCCAAGAACTACACGGGAGGAGATGGTTAATGATCTCAAGGCAGCTGGGACCACAGTCTCCAAAATATGAGATGTGAGATCAAAATTGAGTTTTGTTCTCAACTCAAATCAACATTTTCGGAGGAAGAAAAATACAGGTTATGACTAAGAATACCATCCCCACCATTAAGCATGGTGGTGGAAGTATTATGTTTTGGGTGTGTTTTTCTTCTAAAGGCACAGGCCAACTTTACCGCAGCGACTTGAAGATGAACGGGGCAACGTATCGCAAAATCCTACGACAACCTCCTTGCCTCTGCCAGGGCACTGAAAATGGGTCGTGGATGGGTCTTCTAGGATGACAACGACCCAAATATACAGCCAAGGAAACAAAGGAATGGCTCCATAATATCAAGGTCAAGGAATGGCCTAGCCAGTCTCCTGCTCTCAATCCCATAGGAAATCTATGGAGAGAGTTTTGCATTTCCAAATGCATGCCTAAAAACCTTGAGGATTTAGAGATGATCTGCAGAGAGCCGATATTACTCATGAAGTTTGTGCAAAAAAACTACAAGAATTAAAAGGGTCTAATACTTATTACCTTCAATGAAATGTAATTTTTTTTTATTTAATTTCATGTAATTTTATTACTTTTTAGTTATGTGTAACTGTTAAAATAAAGCTGGAATGAAATTGAGACGGTTCATTATTATTTTTTTTAACTTTAAAAGTCAGTGGGGGATCAAATACCATTTTCCTCCACAGTGGCAGACTACAATCACAAGATCACATAAAAATGCTTAATATTTCTGTGGCGTTTATCTACTCCAGCTTCCTCTGACAATCCAAGAAAATGCAAGGCAATAGGGGTGTAAATATTTATCGATTTAAAACTATTAATCAATTATACAGCTTGCAATTTGCTGCATAGATGTCTGGAAGAGTATCAATGTGTGTTCATAATGTCATATTTTGTTTTACATATTTTTAACTTCCACTCCGACATACAGGAAGAAGAAGGCAAAGAGTTACACACTTAAAATACGGAATCATTCTTTATTTTAAATTTTGCATCCTGTATCAAACTAATACAGGACACGATTTCCATAAAAAGATTTCTGTTTTTCCAAACATCAACGGCATTTAGAAAAACCTGCGTCCTTTAAATGTCCACTACACAATACACCACCATGTCTTCACAGCGAAAACAATAAATCAAACAGGATAATGTTTTAGTAATGCACAGTGGACTGATCAGACACATAAGAACACAGAAGAACCAAACATCAGTGTTAGTCATTATACCACAATCATCTCCTCAGACTGACACTGCATGAACACTTATGGTAGATTTCATATCAGGCTGTGCCTTTTAAATACACATCTATAATGTACACAATATACAGGAGTAGGACAATGAAACTGAAACACCGGTCATTTTAGTGTGGGAGGTATTGGTTTGTAATCATATCAAATTGTGGGGAATTCTTAGATATAAAAAATAATCGACTAATTTGCTTGAGAAATCGATATCAATTAGTCCTGAAGACGCCGATTTACACCCCTACAAGGCAAGTAGAGCAGTCGTTGGCTTGCAGTTAAAGAACCAGCCTTGCGGTCTGAAGGTCCTTGGTTCGATTCGATTTATGTGCATATTTTTGTCTCCACCCAGTGATGGTAAGCTGTTTAGGTTGATGCCCCACCTTCATCTTAATGAGTTGTGGCTTCTAACCAAAACACGCTTTAAAGTTGTATATTACATTCAGACCTCAGGTCAGAAAAACCTCCTTAACCCTCAAATAGGAAGTTGTATGAAACTTCCTACCAAGTTTGTCATACTTGGGTTTTATTAAACCAGACAAACACAGGACTGTAAAGCTATTCAGTGAACATCCAACCAAATAATACCTGCTCTGTGGTGGTTAATTAGTCTGGTACTGTATATTCTATTAGATGCGCTCCAAAGGTTGAATTAGTCCACATCCAATTAAAGATCAATCCTCAAAAGATGTATTTTATTGTTTGGGATAAGTTTGGGCTATACCTGCAAACGAGACACTCTGAATAATCCACAGATTTGTTTTGTGTTTTATGGCACTCTAGGAATCCAGAGACACCCTGACACAATTCAGGTCACTTAAAGAGCTGTTAAGTTGGATCAACCTGCATCAAGACAAAACGGAGAACCACCACAAAGTGCAGAACCATGTGCGTCCAGAGCCAAGACTGAGAAACACTAACTTAACACTAATTCCGCTGTCGTTTTCAGCAGGATGTACAGGGGTTGGACAATGAAACTGAAACACGTGGTTTTAGGCCACAATAATTTATTAATATGGTGTAGGGCCTCCTTTTTTGCGGCCAATACAGCGTCAATTCATCTTGGGAATGAAATTTACGTCCTGCACATTGGTTAGAGGGATTTTAAGCGATTCTTCTCGCAGGATAGTGGCCAGGTCACCATATGACCTGCTGGTGGAGGAAAACGTTTCCTAAATTGCTCCTTCAAAACATTTAAACCTGGTGACTGTGCAGACCTTGGGAGATGTTCAACTTCATGTTCATTAAACTAATCATTTAAACTCTAGTATGTCACCCATAATGTGTGCATTGCAATATTTTGAGCAAACCTATGCTCTTACCCTGCTAATTGAACCTTCACACTCTGCTCTATTTTGTGCAATAAATGAAGATTGGCCACCAGGTTGCTCCAATTTAGCCATGAAACCTCCCGCACTAAAATGACCGGTGTTTCTGTTTCATTGTCCAACCCCTGTATGTTTAGGATACAGACTTCAAGAATGAACAGCAACTGAGACCAGAACGAAGTGAAGCTCTGCAGTACTTACGGGTGTTGTTGTCGGTGAGCGCGGCCACAAACTGCAGGTACTTCTTCATGAGTGTGGTCTGATCCACCACAGTGGCGCTGGGCGTTGCCACGAACGCCATGACGGATGTACCAGAGGCGGACCGGTGTCCGGGGATCCGCGGGTGATCAGCTGAAACTCATACCGTCTGTAAAGACGTTTCACACACAGCGTTTCTGATCAGGTCCCGAAGCCTAAACACAGATCTAAAACCCAACAGAACCGAGTAACCCATTGTAAACAGCGTTGCTGTTTTTAAAAACACGAGTAATGACTCTATGTAGTCAGTTAAAATAAGATATATTGCTATAATTCCCTGTGAAATCCTTCATGCACAGTGGCTTTAAACTCATGCACATCTGTAAACATGAAGAAGGCGGTGTCGCAAACAGTGCGCTGCTCCTTCTCTCTGCACTGCAGCATACTGCAAGTTACCCTCGCTACTAAAAACCCCAGTCTTCATAAATTTGATCAAAAAAGTGTCCTTTTTGCTTATTAACTGAGTAAGACCAGTCCGTCCGCACATACCTGGGTGAACAGAAGAATACTTTAGATGCAGTTTTTCGCAGGCAGAAAGCGCGCAGTCTTGCACATTGCTAAGCTAATTAGCGTTGCATTCCTGCAGCATTAAAACCTCATTTAAAAAGCAGTGGAAACTTCGCCACATTGCCAATAATCGCATGCACACAACGGAACAACTCCAACATTATAAAAAGTCCACAGGCTCATATTTAAAACCTTGAACGGAGCCACTGCCATTCCGCTGTAAATACCACGCTCCGTCCCCTCACACTGAGGCTAACGAGGCTAACTTAGCAACTCTGTACTAACGAGCAATTCCGAACTTTAAAGGTCCGTTTAAATTTTATACGAGAAAAAATTAACATCAAGCCGCGATTCCGTCTACCGAACAGCGGCCAGCCATCTAGCGATCAGAGTTTTGATTCCAGAAATGACACAAAAAAGAGGAGCGTCCATAGACTCACCAGCAAACGGAAAGAGTAACATTCCACTTCCGCTCACAGCAAATCAAAAAGGGCGGAAGATATCGCACGACGCCGCGTTCAACGACACAGTTTAAGGACAAAGTTGCGACGTTTCAGATATCAAAAATAAAATAAGTTAAAGCGCGCTTGGAATTTGACGTGGATTCCAATTACGAAGAAGCAGATAGCTTGCAAATTTTAGAATTTGATTTTCGAATGCAGCAATGTAGTTCTACGCGGAAGGATACTCTGTCGTCAGCAGCCGTCAGAAGGCCATCGAAAACGATGGTCTTTTCTATCACCGTTAAATCGTAGTTTTTATTTATGTAACTGTCTTGTCAAAACGCACCTGGTAATAAAAACACTGAACGTGTTTAACTAAAATGACGGATGATTAAATTCATACTCAATCTTTAAATATGATATAACAATATGTGTATGGGTAAATTGTGGCGCAGTGGGAGTGTTGCAGCTCTACAGAAGGCTCCTGTGATAGATTCATTTATTCATTATCTTCCACTTATTCCTTTATGAGGGTCGTGGGGGGGGGTCCCTGCCAATCCAGGGAAGAACATCTCGGGCGCTGGCCAGATACACCCAGGACAGGGTGCTAATCCATCACTGGGTACACACTCACTCACACAGTCACACACACTATAGAGGAGCATTCAATTTACCTTCATGTTTTTGGAATGTGGGAGGAAACCCACGCAGACACGGGAAAACATTCAAACTCCACCCAGACTGGGATTCAAACCAGGACTGAGAGGCGAATGTGCTAACCACTAAGCCACCGTGTCACCTGTGACAGATTCATTAAGGCTTTTTACTTGTGGAGTTTGCAAGTAGTTTACTTCTCTGTGGCTTTTCCACGAAGCCTCACTTAACTTACACAATCCATTGACAAATACATGCTCCTTTAAAGATGCTGTATATTTTAAAGGCCCATGTAGCAATCCTGTTTTTCTAAAAGAAAAAAGAATTGATTTATTTCCTTTTCTTTTTTTTTAGACAAAAATAGATTTTTGAGTTAATCGTTTCATTTAATTGTTTAAATATTTTGTTGTCTTATTGAACTTAACATTACTAATAAACTGACTGTTCTTTAACTAATTAAGTTTGTTTTGGGACAGGGGATACTGGAACCTACCCCAGCACTCATAGGATAAAAAATACACAAAAGCATGCTCCACTAGTATGAAAACCTGTGCTTCTGTGGAGGCGTTTTTATAAAACAGTTTGTCATATTAACAAAAGTATGACAATCCACAACTTAGTGGTTAGCACATTTACCTCTCAGCGCTGGGGATCAAATCCCAATCTGGGTGGAGTTTCCAGTTTCTCGCTGTGTTCGCGTAAGTTTCCTCTGGGTTCTCCGGTTTCCACCCACAGTCCAAAAGCATGGATTCAAGGTAATTTGAATGCTCTAAACTGCCTCATATAGTGTTTGTGTGTGGGTCTGTGTGAGTGAGTGTGTGCCCAGTAGTAAATTGGCACCCTGTATTGGGTGTATCTGCCCAGCGCCTGAAACCGGCTCCCCTGGATGGGCATGGGGAACCCCACTGTTACCCTAGTAGAGGATTAGGTGGAAGATAATGAATAACAATCCATCTGTGTTTTTAGCTGACAAACAAATTTTTACAGGCTTGATGCATCTTGTTTTTTTTGCTAAAACAGTTTGTGACATTTTCCTTTAACATTTACTGATGTGTTTGTCTTTGTGTCTGCCCTCTTAAAACTGCAGATCTGGCATTAACTGTAATTGTTATGTAATGTTTATTAAAACGTGAATTATGACATTTGAAAGTCACTTTGGATAAAAGCGTCTGCTAAATGACTAAATGTAAATGTAAATGTATTATGATAAGTTTAGTAGCATATGCAAATATGCCTGGTTTCTGCCATGTAAGAGATAATCTTTAAAAAATCAGGTATATGTTGCTTTCCCTTAAAAATGCTTGTTGTTGTTATAGAATATAATATGCAATGAGAAATTTCTCAATGTTTGTAACTGTCATTTTTAACCTTGTATTGATATACTCTAGATAAAATTACTATTTAATTTATGATACTTATCTTTTTTTTTTTTGTCAGCAATACATGTTCAGAAAGCTCTACATTCCAAACATACATTCCTATCCTCAGATATCTTAGATTAAGATATTAGTCTTTTTTAGACACAATAAAGTTATAAGGCACGAGAGGGCATGCATTATTGTGCCTTACACCTCTTTCTCGTGGTTTATTTACAATAATGCACAACCTTGAGTTTCTTATTGCTTTTATAAAACCTTTACTAACACACTATAAAAAAAAACAAAGTTTAATTCATAAATGCATTGACTGAAAGCAAAATCACTAATAAACTCACCTTCCGTGATATAATCCAGTCCGTTTTTAAAAGTGAACCCTGACCGCATTTAAAAGATTTCCGGTTTCTTTAACAATCAAATATTGTTATCGAAATTATTATTATGCCAAATTACATTTATAACAGAGAAACAACAGTGGACTAACAAAAAACACAGATGTACTACAGTGTGTAAATTGTAAAGGTAAAGTCCATATGGAAAGTGGAAAAAATAGATAGCGTAGCCAGAGGTAGGTGTGACCAAACTTTTGAATGGTGTAGATGTAGAATTAGAAATGTTTTCTTTGTGTTTGTTATTATTTCATTACTGGAAATACATTTTCCAAAGAGACGTTGCTCCTCCCTAATGTGTTTTCTTTTACTTGTGCTTGCAAAATTAGTGTTTTTTAGCTCTAGTACAAGGCACCCCCAGCTCTATGCTTACCCACCTATCCTCAGACCATGACCTTATTGTGCCGCTGCATTTGTGGACAAACCTCCCCAGAACTCAGGATCCTGCGCTTTATTTTATTTTTTATTGGGAGTTACATCTTTTGGGAGGGTTTTATCACAAAGTACTACAGCTGTACTTGACCTAAGTTTAACTTTGTTTATTTTTATTATTTACTAGCTTTGCCTCCTGGGATTGTGATATTTTCTGCAAACAGTGTAAAACTTATGCACAATTTGTCTTTCCACGTCACCTAAATGCCAGTTTTCCTGCAGACAATAACTCTTACCACTCTCTCCAGCAATCACTGGTGTTGGTGCTCAAACCATGGAGAGGTGGTGAGGCACCCTGTGTTGCTTCTTGATGGTTGTAAAGAGTTTATAAACCTCAACAGAGTCTCAAAGAGCAAGTTTGTAAAATGATGTGGTAATTGAAACAACAATGTGGATGTAAGATGGCTATATGGTGCAGGATAGGACACACACACACACACACACACACACACACACACACACACACACACACACAAACACACGTCTTGGGTGTATTTGCCCTGCGCCAAAAAAGATGAATGAAGAATGAATGAATAAATGAATGTTTTATAAATGCCAGTGTTTTAGTATAATCATGGATGTTCTAGGACTATTTTGTCCCAAACTTTTAAATAGATTTATATTTTACTTTGTTACAGAAACTTAAAGGAGATGACTTTCTAAAAATAGCTCATATTTCAAACTAATAATGTCAGGCGACTCACTTACAAGCTTTATTCTCACACTAAGCACAATCAAAATAATCATGCTGAAGCACAATACACAATCCAGATGGTGTAAAGGTTACATTATCATTTCAATGGCTTCAGATTTGAGCTGTGGCAACATTAAAGAGCAGATGACATTCTGTCCTCAGTAAACTGAACTTCAAAACAGGTTAGTTTAATACATTTAAATTATAAAAAGTGAACCAGCGTTAAGTAAAGAATGTAAAAATCGATTTTTTTGTTATCTAATTTGGACATAAATTTCTAACAATTATTTAAGATTTGCCTGACGTGTCAGATAATTAAAGAAAAAAAAAAAGTTATCTATTTTGCCTACTGTGCTTACACACAAAGGCATTTGTCCTCCACATTTAACCCATCCATGCAGTGAAACACACATATACACACACTGAGTAAAGTAAACATACGTACCCAGAGTGGTGGACAGCCGTGTACACAATGTTTGGGGAGCAATTGGAGTTACGTGCCACTTCAGCCATGAATCAAACCACGAACCTTCAGGTTGCACATCTGGTTCCTTAACCATAAGCCTACAACTGTTCACTAGCTAAAAAATAAATATATATTTGAGTTAAAAAAAACATAGGCTGTATTGAAAAATGTGTTTTACTTGTTGACTCAATTATAAAAAAAAAAAGCGACTTCAAATGAGCTTTTTATCCCATATTAGTGAAAGGTATAATTAAATGTAGTTATACACTTTGTTAATGTGATCTGCATTCAGTCATTTTGGAATTGTATGTTATAAAATTTTTTGTACAAATAATCAAATTCAGAATTTGTGAGTATTAAGACACTCTAGCCGTCAATATTTTCTGTGATAAAAATGTTTAAGTTACAATTTCCAGAATTAGTAAAATTTGAGGTCAGATTTTTAACCCATATATATTTTTTTGCATTATAAATCCATTCTATCATGTAGTCTTATTGTTCATTGTATGTTACCATTTTTAATATTTTGCAGTTGTACACCTGATAACCATCTTACTTTATCTGGGCTACAGTTACACACAGCATATTCACACATATTTACTTGAGTATCCAGTATAAATCCAGTAGGTCATGGGAAGAACAGGCTCAAAACTTCTAGCAGCTGGAGCCAAGAAGCCTGGCTCCATGAGAAACAGTGTTACACATTGCATTAACATTTCACACAGCAAAATACATAGTGGTTAATGACTACTACTTTATAATTGTCTTCATACATAATTAATTTAAACTTTCTAAGTACTACTTGAGGCAGGAACAACCCCCTACAGAGCTTTCTGTGTTTACCCCTAACACTTCAATGTAGTATCAATTCATATCATCATTTTAACACTATAATAACTTAGCTTTTACTATTTTTAAAAAAATAACATACAACTCTATTACATACACAGCATATTGTCTAATATCCACATATATAATAGTTTATTATAATAAACATTTTTTACATCGGTAAATCAGTTCCTTTTAAAAAAAAGTAGTACAGCCCTTGTATTGTGATAGTTAAGTGATGGTGGCCACCATATTAGTTCAGCGGGATCATTATGCAACATTGCAGACGTCAGTGGGCTGAACTTTTACGCTGACAATGAGATTAGAAAGCTTGACCTTTGAAGGAGTACTTATTTGGCTTGCACGAGCTCAGTTGACATCCTGCTTAACAGTATCTCCTATTTATATTGTAAATGCTCAATGTGTCAAGCAGAGATATAACCTTTAACGTTATCATTTGCAGACCAATTGATTTCTGATCAAACTGGTAAATATTTAGTCTCTTCAACAGAATCTGAATAATGTTAAAGATATGATAGCTCAGCAGCTGCCTGAAATACTGCATTTGGCATCATCTTACACTGCAGTTGCTACTGCAGAGACCCATGCAGGGGTCACAGTGTTGTTACTGCTTATAGCAGCAGCATAACTTTACCTGTAATGTGTGATCAAATGTATATTTTTAAGTACACTTTTAATCTATCTTAAAACAATTACATATTTCTAACCTATCTTAATAAGATGACTGGATCAATGCAAAGTAATAAATCAAACTGTAAACAAATAAATTTAACAAATCCACACTGTTGCTTTGATTGCCATAAATTTAAATGTGGAGGTTTATATCTTCTTTACAGCCACCAAGAAGCAACTCAAGGGGCTTTAATTAAGGGATCTTTAGCAAGACGTCAACCACATAACCTTCAGCTTCATTTAGGGCATGTTAGTGTGTCTTTGCTGTCATGATTAATTAGGGTGTTTTAAACAAAATGTACTTAACCAATTAGCATGTAACTTGCCATTTCCTTTAGAAACCTGGTGTGGTCTTTTTTCCCACGCATAATTTAACATTTGAACCATTTGTAGCCAGGCCAAGTGCCTGATATACTAATAATATATTAATACTAATATATAATGATAATATAAATTTTTAGTAATTAGGTGATCAACATAAACGCCTTACTTGTTACTAAATCCTTACTGTTTCTTAATATCTGCATGTTTTAATAAACTTAACTTGTATGTATGTAATGAGGCGTGGATGTTGTTGTTGCCTCAATACAAAATGTGCTGAGCATAATTATTTGGTGGGTGAATAAGATCAAGATCACCTCCAACAATGAAAGCATGCAAATTTGACATATACTATTTATTTCTATCTGTGAATGTGTGCATTATTGTGTTTATCCATGTGGACTGGTGACTTGGTCGATAGTTGTTATATAATAAAGCATAAAAAACAAGAGGGCATTCATTATTGAGAATAATTTATTGAGAAAAAAATTACTTTTTCATATTAATATATACAGTGGGCCAAAAACGTATTTAGCCACCCCTAATTGTGCAAGTTCAAATGGAAAGATGAGAGAGGTCTAATTTTCATCATTTCAACTATGAGGATTAGAGCAATCCAGGAAATCACACTGTAGGATTTTTAAAGAATTAATTTGTTAATTATTGTGGAAAATAAATATTTGCTCACCGACAAACAAGCAAGATTTCTGGCTTTTACAGACCCGTAACGTCTTCTTTAAGAAGCCCTTCTGTTCTCCACTCCTTACCTGTATTAATGGCACATGTTTGACCTTGTTATCTGTATAATAGACACCTGTCCACAGCTTCAAACAGTCAGACTCCAAACTCTGCCTCATCAGGAGCATGCCCAGGCGTTGTAGGGAGGTCATACAGGCACGTGGAGGCCACACACACTACTAAGCCTCATTTGAATGTGTCTTGAAAAATTCCACTGAAGTTGGATCAGCCTGTCATTTGATTTTCCACTTTGATTTTGAGTATGATTCCAAATCCAGACCTCATGGGATAATAATTTTGATTTACATTTTGATCATTTTTGTTATTTTGTTCTCAACGCATTCCACTATCTACTAAATAAAGATTTTAAACTGAAATATTGTATTCATTGAGCTCTAGGATGTGTTATTTTAGTGTTCCCTTTATTTTTGGGGCAGTGTATTTCATATCAAGCACATTCATTTAAATGATACTAGGTTTCTAGGGACCTATATTTCAAGGTTACTGCATTTCTGCATTTTACTTGTAAGTTTTACATGGCCGCAAATATCCAGTGTCCTCTATATCACTGTACTGTGTTGTCAGGGCTCTACATGCCCTTGCATGTCCTGAGTGCTGCTCGCTGAGAGCCACATGAGCGTGTGTGTATGAAGGCATGCTGAAGGTGATGTTTATGTGAAGGAGGTTCTGATGGATGGTGGTGTTTGTGTTTACACTGCTCTGTTCAGAGTTTTATAAATACACACTGATTATTAGCGTCTCATTTGGTGAACAGATTCAGTTCTGGTTTCCATCCTCTCATCTAGATTCTGAGAATCGAACTTCCCACACTGACCCGCACCACTGAGGGCCTCTCTGCAACTCCTCTGACTCGATCACCGATGCTCCTGCTGTGACAGAACAAATTCCACTCAGAGGAACGAGGTCATCGTGTGTCTTTGATGTCTGTGGCCATTTTGACCAAAAACTCTGACGGATGGCGGGGAGCTGCAGTACAATACAGTACAGAGAAGAATCAAGAATAATAAAGCTTTTGTAAATTTGCTATGAGAAACATCCCACAGGCTGTTCCTGCATGTAAAGACAAAACCTTTGGTAGTTGCTTCCTTTAAACTTGTTAATTGTGGAAATCTTTGGAACATTTTTGCTTTGATTTTTGGCTCTGAGCCATGTTTAGTAAGGTTTCAAGATCCCTTCATACTTTTAACTTGTATGTAACTTAGTAAATGGGCTTAGTGTTTAGCAAATTTGCCTCTGTGTCCCTGTGGGTTCCATATGGGGTTCCCTCTATCCCACAGTCCAAAACTATGGATTCAAGGTAAATTGGCTACTCTAAATTGCCCATTTTAGTGTGTGTGAGCTCAGCAATGGATTGGTTCTCATCTGCCCAGTGCCTGAAACAGTTTAGGGAATGGGGAACTACTGTTGGCCTTAGTATATTTCTTCTTTCATTCATTACCTTCCGCTTATTCCTTTATGAGGGTCGCAGGGGGGGGGTTCCCAATGCCCATCCAGGGAAGAACGTTACGGGCGCTGGGCAGATACACCCAGGGCGCCAATCCACTGCTGGGTACACACTCACACACAGTCACAAACAACGATACAGGGCAATTTAGAGCATTCCATTCATGTTTTTGGGATGTGGGAGGAAACCGGAGAACCCGGAGGAAACCCACGCAGACACGTGGAGAACATGCAAACTCAACCCAGATGGGGATTCAAACCAGGAATCCCCAGCGCTGAGAGGCGAATGTGCTAACCACTAACCACCGTGCGGCCCAGTCACTAGTATAGGATTAAGATAATATGAGATAAGAATTTTGTGTATGTAATAATGTGACTGTTAATGGAGTTTCTAATTGTGATTGGAGAACCAGACTGTATTTTCTCCAGCACTGCTAACAATCACCCCTTTTATGAACCATAATGTGCATAGGATACAAAAAGTTTCACAAGAAGTCTTTTACAAGTCCGCTGCTGCTTATCCTGAACCTTCTGTCTTAACTCCCCAGCAGAGGATCTGTTTAGGAGCAGCAGTAATGCAGGAAGACTGACATGGAGCAGAGGGGAGCTACAATCGGCCCTCTGAGACTTAACAGTTCCCCACACACACACAATATAACCAATTAGCTCACATACAATGTGTTAAGAAGTGAACATCTACAACTGACCTGAAAGTTTACAGACTTCATATAATAATTGGATTATCTTATATTAAAAGCTGTAGCCAGTGAGAGCCAACTAACTGTTAATTAATTAATCATGCTGTACTGTCCCACAAAGAAAAAAAGACTAGAACTGACATGAAATAGCAGAAATAATTTCCCCTACATAAATAAAACTAAACAGAGACTGCTTTTTTTAAATTCTTCCCTTACTGGTTTTAGTGAAGGAGAATGTTTGTTACAGCCCACATCTCCACTGGTGACCCATTCTGACCCTCCACTACAGTCTCCCCCCCACCTGGAATAAGGGCGAGTCTCAGTCGGTACCAGCTGGTGTTTGTTGTTCAATGGAGAAATTTGCAGATTTATGGAGGTGAAATGATTTTCTATGGAACAGAGCGGAACATCCTTCCTAAATATGTAGGAACACATGTGGTGACGGGCTTTCAAACAGGAACCGTCCTACAGAGTTCTTCTACGTTCCACTTAGTACAACTCGTATAGCACCACCCCCCCCCCACCCCCCAATTCAGGAACTCATTCAGACCAAGAAAGGTCTCTCACACTATTTCCTTCCAGACTCGTCTCCTTTACTGTTTCCTTTTAATCCTCAACTCCTTCCAGACTCGTCTTCTTTGCCTTTTCCTTCCCAGAATTGTTTCTTTTGGCGTTTCCTTACCAGGCTCCTCTCCCTTGACTTGTGTCTTTCAAAACTTAATAAATTGACTAATTAACTGAGTTTAGGAGAAAATTGTGTAAAAGTTGTTTAGTTTATTGTATGTCTGTGGGTTATCTGGTGATATGAGGGCATTCTGGGAACAAATCAAAAAGGTGCAAATCTAGAGTCCATAGTCGCAGGTTTAAATAAATGATTTTTGCACATAGAACTTAAAATGGACGGCTCTTTATAGTTTATTTTTTGCGAAACTGGGTCCAGATTTTCAAAGTGGATGTAACCAGTGGGTTAGAGAAAAAGTTTGAGGGGGGGTATGGGAAGAGACAAGAAAACCAGAGCACGAATAGAAAATGAATACCAAGAGCTACATACATCCATTCCATGCTACACCACCCTGTGTTTGGGTATTTTAACCAAAGGGCCATTTTGGGGGGAAATTTGGAGAGGATATTCATTTTGACACACTGCACTCTTCCACCCAGAAAAAAAGAAGGTTGTTCCATATTTGGAAATCACTATTCATGCTCTTTAATAAAGGGGAAACGTTAAAGTCCTGTAAAAGTGACATTCTACGTCTAATATTGACTCCTAATTGTTTAAACCCCTCTGGTGCCAATTTACATGGAATATCCACCTGGTATTGTAGAAGCTGCTGCATTAATTGGGTAGAATTCACTTTTAGAAAAGTTTGGTTTGTAGTCAGAAAAGGAGCTGAATTCTTCCAAGATCGAATACGAACTGGGATCGCTGAAAGGGGATGACTTATGTGTAGCAAAATATCATCTGCGTATAGAGAGACTTTGTTTTCAACTCCATATCAAGTGATCCCTTGTATATTACATGTGGTTTTCAGAGAAACTGATAAGGGTTCTATAGCTATTGCAAAAAGCAGGGGTGATGGGAGGAATCCTTGACGTGTGCTCCTGAATAAAAAAGTATTCGGAATATAGCAAGTTTGTGTGAATGTGGGCTAACGGTGCTGTATGAAGCAACCTGATCCAAGACATCGGTCTCCCCAAAACCAAATCCATGAAGAACTAAAAATAAATAATCCAACTCTATACGATCAAAGGCTTTCTCGGCATCTAATGAGACGACTGCTTCTGAAATTTGAGGGCAGTCGGATGTGTAGAGTATATTTAACAATATACGAATATTCAAAAATAGGTGCCTATCTTTAATAAAGCCTGTTTGATCTTCAGATATGATCAAGGGGAGAACCTTTTCTATTGGTTTTGTCCAAAATTTTATCTTCACTACAAAGCAAACTAATGGGGTGGCATGAGCAACAGAGAGTTGGGTCCTTGTCTTTCTTGGCAATAACTGTAATTGTGGCCTGCGTTAGGGAATGTGGCAGGTAACCCCTAGCTAAGGACTCATTAAACACATCTATTAAAAGAGGGGTCAGCTGGTTCTTAATTTTTTTGAGAAATTCCATTTCAAATCCTTCAGGCCCGAGAGATTTTCCACTGTTTAATGATCTAATAGCCACAGAGAGCTCTTCCAAAGTGATAGGACGATCTAGTTATTTAGCTATGTAGACTCTATGACAGGAATAATTGCATTTCAGAGTTTACAGGGCCCTCCGAAGAATATAACAATGAATAATACTTTTAGAAAGTTTTATAGATATATTTTGGATGTGTTACTAAATTTCCATGTTCCCCCCCCAAACTGATGTATCAATCTGGAAGCAGCCTGTCTTCTTAACTGATGTGCCAACAATCATCATATTTTGCGAGCAAATCAAAACGTTTTTAATCAGCTCTGAAGTTGGGAGTATGGAGCTAGACAGATCCTCTAGCTCTTTCTGGTTAGATTTTTTGTATAAGATGCATATAAGATAATTTCACCTCGAATGTGTTTCCCATAAACACTTTCAAGTTAGAAATGGAATCTGAGCTGTTTGTTTCCAAAAAAGATGAATAGAATCTGAAATCTTTGTATAATTTTTTTTTCCAACATTAATGCTGGATTAAGATGCCACTGAGGACGGTGTTTCTGGTATAAAGTGACAATGATATCCATCTGTAAAGGTGCATGATCTGAAATAACGATTGCCAAATATGCAGTCCATGTAATAGAATGCAAAAACTCTTGGCTGACAAAAAAAATTGTCAATTCGGGTAAAGTTCTCACCATGGATCAACACAACCATTTTCATTTATGAAAGAAGACAACGAGGCCACCATATTGGAGGTTGATGTAGGAGTAGATTTGTCCATCTTAGGGTTTAACACAGTTAAAATCCCCTCCCATAATTAATTTGTGTGTATTTAGGGCAGGAATTTTAGATACACTGTAAAAAAAATTAGGTCTTCCCAACTAAACAAAACATGACCCGTTGCCCTAATTTTTTCTAGTTGGTCTGATTATAGTTCTGTAAAATGCATATTTCAAATTCAGCTAACAAACCTTAAATTTCGGCTCAAATAAAGAAAATAAGTTGAGTCAGTCCAGTGTTATATATTAACCCAAATACCTTTAGTGTGTCTAACAAAATATTTTGTGTTGGGCCAGCTACGTTTGCTTAGTTCAGTTATCAGTTGTTATCAAAATTAACAAAACTATATATTTAAAGTTGTATCAAGTAAATGCAAAAACACATTACATACATAAAAATGCAACTGTTTAACAGTCATTACAATAAATGCTATAAAGAATGAACATGATCTTAAATTATGCTGTCTACAACGTTCTTCAAAACAAACCGATTATAATGGCATAAGTACAGGGTGGGCCATAAGTATGGATACACCCTGATAAAATGGAAGTGTTTGCTGATATCACCTTACTGTTTGTGGCATATTAGTACATAGGAGGGGAAAATATTTAAGGCCTGGTGACGCCCATGGCAGCCATCTGCAAAGCCGTCATTTTGGATTGAACTTTACTTTTTTTTTTTAATGGGGGGTTATGTGAAACATCAGTGACAAATAATTGCACAAAAACACAATGGCGTGCTCATTCTTAATGTAGCTTTATTCATTATCGAATAATTGACACGTTTGTGACATGGAGCAACGACAGTAACTCACTAAAGGATGTGCTGCCCATTGTGTTGAATTATCAATGCGAATCTCTTCTCCCACTCCGAGAGCAATACAGCAGAGAAAATGCTACCACAGGCCTCCTGTATACGTTGTTTCAGGTAATATGTGGTAGCATTTCTTCTGCGGTATTGCTTTCGTGCGTCAAGAGTGGGAGAAGAGAATCGTGTTGACACTTTGAGCACGTCCTTTAGTAAGTTACGGCCATCGCTCCATGTCACAAATGTGCAATACAAAGGAAAAGGGATGCAAGCTTGTGTTCAACTATATGCTCAGTGTCAACAGTCTCTAAGTCTAAAACACCTCCCACAGCATGAATTTCTTCTGCATCACTACACACAGTGTTGAAGATGTAGCAATCTCAACATTGTCCTGATTATCTGTATTACCTGCAGTACAGACAGATGCCTTGAAACCATGCTCTGTGTTGTGTGGGTGCTTTTTAGACTTGTGAGCTCTAAAGGTAACATGAGTACTACTGCTAAAAAAGACAGTTTAAAAATGGACAATAAACTCTCTTAAGGTTTTGACGATGTCTTTCTGAATGATGAAGAAATGTTGCCAGGGAGCAAACGTCTTTGAACTCACATAATTCACAACAAAATGTGACATTTACTGTAGATTTGTTGGATTTAGAATACATTCTCCACAAGTGTGTCTTTAGGGCTCCTGTTGTTTTAAACGAATAAACACATTCTGGATAAAAACAAGAAAAATAATCTCTACCGGCCTTCCAGTGATAAAGTCTGTAGTGCTTGGATAAAAGGTCTGCTGCTGCATAAAGTATTTAAAGTAACGGCACTGCATTGTATCTTCACCCTGGGAATTAAAATACAATGTTAATTTAACAAATTTAGTAATATAGTACTTGTTTATGTAACACATAAATTAATAGTTTAGTTTATTTACATACCTCATACTTTTATATACATATGCAAGTATCTGACATTAATATTAATTGTACACAAATGAATCCATATTTGATGCAAAATGACTAAAATTACTTCACAATAGAACATGAAGTACCAATTACTGATAAGTAAAAGACAAACACAACATAGCTTTACAAAATCCAAACGGAATACTTTGCCTTTTATTTAAACGAATACCAATAGTTAGTTTTAACCTTGCAATGTGGCGTTATTACACCGTAACCAAAGCTCTTAAAATTTCACACCGCCACACACACTTAACTTTAACAATCAGGAATGTGTTATTATTTTATGAATCGATGTATTGATGTTCATTATCTGTATGATAATTATAGGTCACATGAACCGAGCGGAGTAGAGAACAGTCTCACCATAAAGCACGAACATCAAGTGTATTATTATTGTAACACAATTCTGCATTTATCCATAGATTTTAGAATAAAGAGTGAAAATACGAGCTGTTTGGTCGAACAACACTCGAAATGGTAAAATAGTTCGATTACATCAGAGGGCCTGCGGCTAAAACGTTAGATTATAACAGTCGTGGAGAACCATTAACCCAATAATTATTATACAATTAACAACAACAACAAATACGTTATGAAGCAGGATTTACACAAGTACCAATATATCGCAATGTCGTATGTATTTTTGCTTAAGTTAAAATCGCTTTAATACGCACGTTCAACACTATTAGTTAAACTATACAGCTGTACTGATTAACAGAAGAAGTCTGTGTGCGCCTGGAAAACTTGTCTAAAAGTGCCTCCTGGTATAAGTAGTTATTTATAAATCGATTGGATTTGGAAAATGTTAAACTAGCATACATAGATAGCGAGTTTGGAAATTATGTTGGGAAAGGGTCTGGTTCATAGTGTTTAAGTGTTGACTTAGTGAATAACCAACCTGAAAGTTCCTCGGTGAAAAGCTAAAGTCTTCGACTCAAACTGTGGAATCTTCATCATTCCGGTTCAAAAAGCGCGCAAAAACAATGGCGCTCTGGTGCACATGCGCAGTAGTATTTTCATCCCAACTGTTGCTCACCCAACAAGAGTTCTTTCCCATAGTTGACTGAAAACCGTAAGGTTAATTTACTGAACTACTTTTGTTATTTTAAACAATAAAATATTGAAGACTGTGGCACAACCTTTTTTTTGGTTTTGGGGTAACAATTTTAACATTTCTTGTTGTGCCCACATAAATTTTTATATTTACTGAACATAAGTGTACAAATATTTTTTACATTGCCAGGTTGCCAGTCTGTCGCAGCCTAGGCTGCAGTTATAGTGGGTTTATCAGCAGCTATCCTTTGCAAAGTTCCCCAAAATCATATTAAGTTAAATGGCAACAACATTCATTAATAAAAACATTTGGAAACATAGTTGTCTCAAACCAGTGTTTATTAATTACACACTTAATTTAGTCACAATTGAATCACTCAAAAGTTTAGAAAAATGTTGGAATAACACAGAATCATATAATTAAAAAACAAAATAGCACTGCAAACACAACTACTTATGATTATTCAGACCCCTCCCTGCCTGCTGCTTTAAAATAGAATAGAATTTGTTCCTTGGTTTGTGCCTTCATTTGTCTACTCACTTTCTTATAAATTTCACATTTCATCACAGCACTCTAATTCTATCAAAACTGGCTTATGAAAGCACTTTTAAGTTACAAAGGATTAAAGTAAATTTTATTTCAATGTATTAGGTGCTCTGATCATGCTTGGTCCGAATTTAACATTTGTTAATCTTTAATTACTACTTTTGTATTCAGGGTTAATACATATTTCAAACTTAATGTCTAATATTTAGCACCTGCACACACACACACAATGTTTAACTCAGCGCACTTCTTAAAGGTATTCTTGCAAATTTTACTATTTTTAAGTCATTTTTCAAAGTTCATCTCAGTCTCTTATCAGCTTTTTACACAGCTCTCTGATGACATCACACGTACAGGCCCACGGCCAATGCACACAAAAGAGGAGAAATTTTAAAATGCTTTCTACCACAAAGATATTAAGATGTATCATGTGTATCATAAAATCATAAGCATTTGTTTAATTGTGTATTTAAAATGAACCAATTCTCATCTTGAATATAATGTATGAGTTAGGAGACATTTATGAATTATCACTCTATACATCTTTATCATTAGAGACATGATTAGTGTGATACACATCTGTGGTCTCTTCTTACTCCAGTCCTGCTTCTCTTAGGACTGTTAATGCTAGGCTTTCCATATCTTTTAGTCCCTCTTTTAGGACTTTGTGTGTCATGTGCAAAGAAATCCCTGCTGCTGCAACACTTCCTACACCAGGTAGCAAACTACACAGAAATTCCAGAGCTGCACTTCCAGCTAATCTCACTGTAGCATCTCGTGTCAGGCTCTTTACAAAATCAGACTTTGGCAGAGATTTTAATTGTGGCTTGTTCACTCGTTCTGAGAGTTTAGCAAGAGAATTGTCATCTAGACCAAATGCGTAGTAGCACCTTGTAAAAAAAATCAATAAAATTGTTGAATCACAAGCAAACGAAAGACCAGGTACTGGGACTACTGCAATTGCACCTGAAACCAGTGCTGCATCCCAGGCTAATTTTTCAAACAATCTGACTTTCTTTTTCAGCATCTCCACAGAGGTGACTGGAACAGACTGTAACAAGGCATCATGTTTATGTTCTGAAAGCTCATTCATTAGCGTGTTTATGAGATCCTCAAATTCAAATGAGTGTATATCCTTTCCGTTAATAAGGAAAACTTTAGGATCTTTAAATTGTGTCAGGTTTTGTAAACAGTAATTCCTGATTTTTGTGAGACTTTCCTCTCTGTTGAATTTTGTTTTAGTTTCTTCATTTTTAACATCTTGATCTATTTTTGACCTAACAAAGTAAAACAGCTTCTTTTGTTTTTGGATTGCTTTGGCGAGCATGATGGCATTCTCTGTGAATCTGCATGATGAGATGATGATAAAGAAATCAAACCTGTCAATTTTAACTTTTTTAATATATTCCTTTGCTTTAAATTTTTGGGTACCAATTCCTGGAAGATCCCAGAGTATCACATTTGGGATGGTGGGATGTTTGTAGGGGGTTTCTTTATTAGTGGTTTCAGTAACTCCGGTTTCAGCTGCACCTTCATCATCATCTTTGACATCTCGCATTGTATTAATAAAGGTTGACTTTCCTGATCCTGAGTCTCCAATTAAAGCTACATTTAAAGTAACATTCAACAACTGATCAAGTTTTTCTTGTGCTTTACTGGTGGCTTTTTCTAAACATGTCTCTCCTGATGCCTGTAATATAGCAGCTTTGTTTGCATCCGTCATTGTTAATATGAATTTAAAAAATCAGTTTTATCAGGTTTTAGTGAGAGACTTGTAACAGCCGCTTTCTTATTCAGTAAAATTCTCCAATGTGACCTGTAACAAAAATATAAAATATAAATAAGAACACACATAGAGATGCAGGGTGGCTTAGTGGTTAGCAAATTTGCTGTATAAAATTTACCAAAGTTGATTGTGGCATTTAAAAAAAAAAATAAATAAATAACAGCAGTTTAAAACAATGTGATTGAAGATTGCAATGATTTGGCATGAAAACAACTCCCCACCCCCACACACACCCCCCCACCAACCCCCCACACACACACCCACAAACACATGAAGCCTCATGAAAGCTTTCATTCCAACTGTTTATTATTATTATTATTTTTTTTTTAAATACATTCATTTTTCAAGACTTCAAGCAAACCTTAATATGTGCTTCATTAACGACTTTTCGGTTCACACAAGCCCACAACTTCACATGACACAAGCTCCTGACATTAGGTATCAGTTCCTCATCACTACTTCTGAAATTTTCGTAATAAATATTCTTGATTAGTTTTACTTTTTGTGGTTGTTGCTTCCTTTAGTTGGTTTAATGCTTCTCACGAGTAGGTGGTGGTAATAGGCCCTGCTGTATAGTCTGACACACTAGAAATTATATCAATTGCATAAATAAGTAAGATTACTTACAGAGTGAATGGTGGATCTGCAGTTCTCTTTACTGTCAGTAAGAAGGAACTGTTATATTTAAAATCAGAGTTTTATAACCAGGATAATTAACATCACATTTCAAATGTTTTTTTTCACAAAATTATACTCTTAAGTCATCAGGTTATAAAATAACTTTTTACCAGAAGATGTGATATGGTACAGATCCGGTTCTGAGTGGAACTCTGCTTTGGTTCTCAGGTAAAAATTTTCAGCTAAAGACAGAACAGAAAGTAAATCTCAGCAATTCAGAGCAGCTACATTTATACTGTGATGTGACATCATAATGGGTGGAGACTTCATATCAGCTGGTTCAGATTCTGATGAATCCTCAGTATAGACCAATTACACCCAAATCTGCGGAGAGACACCATGTCTCATATATCACTTATTGAGAATGTTTCTAGCCGAGCAGGGAAGATCCAGGTTACCAGGTTAACGAAAATGGCGTTTAATATAAGGAACGACCAAAAAACAAGAAGTACAAAAAACAGGAAACCAAAACGCGTCACACAAAGCACAAAACAATAAACAATCAAGGACAGGGACATACGGAAATGGAGAGAATATAAAATCAAAGTACCTGTCCCATGACATAGGTGAACCAATAAAGAAACAGGACAGTTAATTAACTAAAACGGGATACAACCGGAACAAAACAAGTTAATTAACTAAAAACATACATATCACCCCCCCCTTTTTTTTAAAGCATACTACTGTGGACCAAACTGTCCGCATGCTGTTTTGAAAGGAAAGAGAGGTACACCTAAGTGATTGAACAAAGATTATATTTTATTACAAAGCAGATCTGGGAAGCCCACACAGAGCGGCCGCTTGCCCCCCGTGTGTCTTCGAAATCCTCGTCTCTGACTCCCTCTTTTATGCTAAGTATTCAAGGTAATTCTCTCATATTCAGAAGGAAGTTGCCCACTTGCCCCTCTCCCGTTCAACGTGAAAATCTCTTCCAAGAGACTCTTAAAGATTGCGTGTCTCTCAATTTGACCTTAAAACCTGTTTCTTGTTTATTCTTTCAGGTCCTCTATCCCGAGATATAGTTTAAACAATGTGTGTTTTGTCTCAATCGTTTCAGCATGACCTCGCCTGGCATCTGCTCACCACAGCCTCATCTAATAAGTTTTAACAAATTTTAAAATACCACACCGCAGAAGGGTGCAAAAAAAAGGAAAGAAGTAGATCCCCGCCTCTCCGGCATGTGACACAGAGTTCTCCGCCTCTCGAGCAAGCGACGGGCAGGACGGCACAGAGTTTGCCGCCTCTCGGGCGGGTGACTAGGAAGACACACTTAGCTCCGGTCGGCCTCCAGTTGAAACACTTTGGGCAGGACGGCCTCTGGCTGGCACACCCTGGGCAGGACGGCCTCTGTCTGGCACACTTTGGGCAGGACGGCCTCCGTCTGGCACACCTTGGGCAGGACGGCCTCCGGCTGGCACACCTTGGGCAGGACGGCCTCCGGCTAAAACACTTTGGGCAGGACGGCCTCCCGGTGAAATACTTTGGGCAGGATGGCCTCCCGCTGAAACACTTTGGGCAGGATGGCCTCCCGCTGAAACACTTTGGGCAGGACGGCCTCCCACTGAAACTCTTGGGGCAGGACGACCTCCAGGGTGCAGTTTGTGTGCTGGACGGCCTCCGCCTGTCACTCTTGGGGCAGAACGGCCACCAGGGTGCAGTCTGTGGGCTGGACGGCCTCCGCCTGCCACTCAACGGCTCTGAGGACAACCCCTTTTGGAGAGCAAGAGGAGCTTTCCTGCTCTCTGCAGCCCTCGTCCTTCACCCCCTCCTCCTTCTTTCTGTCCTGCACAGAATTAAGAAAAGCAAAAGTGAGACCCAGACACACAGCAAGAAACTCTGACTCATAAACCTCTAAGAGTTCCCCCCGACCGGGCAATACGGTGTCGCGAGGGGAGCCGAGCGTTTCGATGTCGCGTGCGGATTTGAGGGCACGAATGGGATCGCGAGCGGAAATAGGGGCGCAAACGGGATCGCGAGCGGAACTAGGGCCACGAACGGGATTGCGGACCAAACTAGGGGCGCGAACGGGATCGCGGATGGAACTAAGGGCGCTAAAGGGATCGCGGACGGAACTAGGGGCGCGAACGGGATCGCAGACGGGCGACACAGAGTTCTCCGCCCCTCGGGCGGGCAGTACAGAGTTCTCCGCCCCTCCAGCGGACTGGCCTGGTGTGGGACGGCATCCGGCGGACTGGCCTGGTGCGGGACGGCATCCGGCAGACTGGCCTGGTGCGGGACGGCATCCGGCAGACTGGTCTGGTGCGGGACGGCATCCGGCGGACTGGCATGGTGCGGGACGGCATCTGGCGGACTGGCATGGTGTGGCGTCGGCCGGGAGAGTGTCGCCTTCTCCCGTCAGAGGGCTGGTGGTTCTGCTCTCCACATGATCAGCACCACAAACGCCACGAATGCACAAATAGCAGGCTCCAACTGCTCAGGGCCACATACTGCAGGGACCACACACGCAGGGACACTCACTGCAGGGACCACTCGCTCGGGGACACACACTGCAGGGTCCACTCACTCGGGGACACACACTGCAGGGACCACTCGCTCGGGGACACACACTGCAGGCAACCGCACACCAACAGGCACACCACACTCAACCACCCACTCCTCAGGAACCTCAGGCGCTTCACGCTCCACAGGTGCAGCGCGCATCACGGGTTCGGCGTGCTCATGCCACTCACCCCCTTGACCTCCAGCACAGACCCTCTCATTACGCACCGCACACATATCCCTTACCTCAGAAACCTCATGGCCCTTCCGCCCCTTGCCTCTGCGTCGGGGTCGGTTTCTGTGCTTGCGGTTGGGAGATGCCATGGACGTGCGCTTGATCGCGCATCTTGAGAAATCGTGAATCGACTTCTCAAAGTTGGCGACAAGAAGTTTAAATGATGAAAGGGTACAAAAATGCCGGGAACAGGTGTAGGGAGGTAAGTGGCAGAAACACGGAGGCTTCTCCGTACTGGAGAAGGACTCCGGAAATGGCCACAAATCCCGAGAGTTAAGTAGAGCGTGAGAGGTGAGGTGAGCCGACTGAACCGATTCGGAATCATTATCGGAATTGAATAAGGATTTGAACTCAGATCTGGAATCAAAGTCCTGACGGCTCACCGCCTTCACGTCCCACCACAACAGTCTGGCCATTAAAGGGACGGGAAACCTAAATGACGTGACTAACGGCGATTAAATAGCCGAAAATCGCGTGGCAAAAGCAAGTTAAACTGCCGGAAAGGAGAATGGGGGCGTAAACAGCCACGGCAAGGCGGGTGGCAAGATCGCCACGTGAACGCAACGCGAAGATGGTGGTATTGTGGTAATTCAACAGGGGTGTGACATTTAAGCCATTAGGCTCTTCATAGTATTAGACAGGCTTAGTATGTGCAATGGATTAGTTTTAAAAATGTCTATATCCGTATATCATTAGCAGAGACAGAACCGGAAAACTTTATTCACAGAATAAAGATGGATAAATTAGGTTCTCTAATAATCTACCAGAGGGCAAATTTTAGGGCTGATTTTAAGATAAGATAAGCCTTTATTAGTTAATCCCACAATAGGGAAATTCACATTCTCAACAGCAAATTGACAGTATAGTCAAAACTTTTTTTTACATGTAATATTTACTATTGGAAACTTCATTAAAAAAGGAAATTATAATAGAAAAATGACACTTGTCACTGAAGGTGCTGCCCAATGCCAGTAGAGTCTCATTACATGCAATAAGATTCATTGTCCATAAGAACATTACATTTAGTCATTTAGCAGACGCTTTTATCCAAAGCGACTTACAAATGAGAGAACAACACAAGTCAGTATTA